>JAQZBX010062413.1:0-16859 GCA_029593785.1 Cabassous unicinctus
ACTGGGATTCGATGCTCGGAATTTCTGATGTGGGAGAGAGGCATCCTACCACCTGCGCCACCTTAGTTCCTGGTTTTTCAGTGCGTCTAGTCTTGGCTTCCCTTGTGTCACTCTCCTGTTACATCATCATCTTGCTGTGTGGCTCGCAGGGCCTGACGGCTCACCTGCTCCCGGGGCCTAATGGCACACTCGCGCATGGGGCCTGGTGGCCCACACGCCTTCTGTATTTTTCTTTTTTCTAATTTTTACTGGGAGGTCCCGGGGATCGAACCCAGGTCCCTCCATACGGGAGACAGATGCCCAACCACTCGAGCCACATCTGTCCCCCTGCTATATCTCTTAAGGTTGACCAAAGATACCCAAAGTTACAGTGTTTTCCCATACAGGATAATCATACAATAAATCAGATTTAGTTTATCACCAGCATTCTAAAAACCAGACCTAGGTAGAAAAACTAGGTCTGGGGACACATGCATGGTTTCTAATATAGTGAATGTTTAGTCTACCCTGATTATCACAAAATCAGGTCAGCGAGAATATTTGCATGAAAATAGGATCTTTTGAAGATGATATTTTTAGTTAAGGTGTGGCTCAGCTGAATGAGGCTGAGCTTTAATCCAATTACTGGAGAGTTTATGGAGAGAAAGCCACATGGAGGAGAAGAAGCTGTAGTCAAGGGAATATGGAAGAGAAAGCAGAGGACATGGCCATGTGACCTGAAAGCCAAGAGACTCAAGGATCACCAACTGGCCAGAATGCCACCGAACCCAGGGGAAAGAAACCTCTAGCCTCCAAAACTGTGAGCCAATAAATTCTTGTTGATAAGGCAAAGCATTGTGTGATATTTGACTTATCAGCCAGGAAACAAACACAAGCACACATAATTTATTCCTCACAATTTATACCTGATACTTAATAAGCATATACTACAAAATAAACATGTTGTATATAAAAATAATCAGAGCATACTAATTAAAAATGGTAAAATTCATCACCTTACAATGGATTTTGAAGATTAAATGCAGAAATTGATAAATTGTTTGCATAGAAAAATATAAAATATAAATATTGTATCTAATTCTTTATTATTAGGAAAAATTTAACTATTCATCCTGACTTTCAAATATTTTCTAAAGGATACTAAAAAATAATATACACAAAAATGCTGGAGAATTATGTTTTAGGAGGCTATTATTAAATTTTCTACATCAACTTTGAAAGCTTCATTTTATGTCAATAATTGTATTCATTTACAATGGTTGTGTGTGTGTGTGTGCGTGTGAATTCACAAGCTCATTCTAAAATTCATGTGGGGATGCAAAACACCTAAATTATTCAAGGCAATTTTGAAGATTTTAAAAAGTATCTAGGAGGAAATAAATTACCCAGATATCAATAATTATTATCATAAAGCCTTAATAATTAAAACATTGTGCTATTGGCACAAGGGTAAATTAATTAAAAGAATAGTTAATTCATAAAAAGATCCACTCATATATGAATATTTGATTTATTCAGTGTGGGAAAGGATAGACTTTTCTATAAAAGGTGCTGGGCCAATTAGACAGTAACATGGGACAAATAACAACCTGATTTTATTCAATTCACAAAAATTAATTCACGGTGGACCATAGATCTATCATGAGAGTAAAAACAATAAAGTTTCTAGAAGAAAACATAGAAAAATCTTTGTAACCTTGAGGGAGGCAACAGCTAGTAACTAAGGCCAAAAGTACTAGCACTACATGAAAAAAAATCCTCATAAACTGGATTATCTAAATAAATAGAATACTTACTCCTTTTGCTCATCAAAACAGACCATTATAATAGTAAAAAAAGTAGGCCACAGAGTGCGGGGAGATATTTGCAATATTATAACAAAAAAAAAAGTCTTGTATCCAGAAATCAGTAAAAAATCAATATTATAATAGACAACCACATTTGAAAATGAGCAGAGGACATGAAATGCACTTAGGGAAAGATAGGCCTGTGGCAAAAAAACATGTGGCAAAATGTTCACCATTGTTGCACAGCTGAGAAAAGCAAGTCAAAACTGCAACACTATACCTATAGGTAACCATTCCAGTGACTAAAATTAAAAGAATGTATCGTTCCAAGTGTTGGTGACGAGCAGAGCAACCTTCAACTCTCATACATTGCTGGACAGCATGGACATTGGTGCAACCACTTTGGAACCGTTAGTCAGTGGTTTCCACAATTAAACATTTCCCTGATTTATGACCCTGGAATTGCAAGCCTGAGCATACATGGAAAAAGAAGTCAGTCATGCATAAAACAAAAACAAAGAAATCTACGCATAAGGATGTTCGTAGCAGCTGTATTTATAATAACTTGAACTGAAAACAGTATAAATATCTACCAGAAGTAAAGTGGATACATAAATTGCACTGTGTTTATACAATGGACTACCAAACAGCAATAAAAAAAATAACAGAGCAATACTCCCCACGACATGAATCAATATACCAGACATAATGCTGAAGGAAATAAGATAGGATGTAATGCATAGTGTACAACTTCATTTATATGAAGTTCAAAAGCAGGCAAAACCAATATATGGCAATACAGAGCAGAATAGTGGTCCATCTGGGGATTACTGATTGTAAGTGAAGGTGCCTATTTTTGTAAAAGTTAATCTAGCTATTAATCAAATGTGTGCACTTTGTGGTATATTAACAATAAAGCAATGCTTATTACTTTAAGGGATGGATTTGTCTATTCTTACAAATGATCTCAAAACCATGTACAACCAAGGTACCATATTATGTCCAAAATAATTAAATTATCCTTTCAGATATTGACCTAGACCTGTGAGGTAAAGGGAGATTTTGTAACTTGTACTTGAACCTGTGTCATTCTGAGATGGACCTAGGGCTGTACTGAATGAGATAAGGAGGCGTCTGAGGTCCCATTCATGCCAAAGATGAACCTAGAGGATGCTCTTTATAACCTGACGTGTACTCATCAATTATAATAATGTTGCCAGTCAGATTAATTGGGACTATGCTGATCTCTTGTTAAGAGTCATGGAGAAATGTTAGGTTTTGAAAATTAAACCCTTTCCCTTTACCTGCTACAAGTCATTTCTCCTTTAGTTTGAATTACATACCATTTACCCACATAATAATAAATACATAATTTTTAGTGAATAACTGTAAAATACTATAATTATTCACAAAACTGTGACATTATTGTTGTAGGTGCTCAATAATAAATTGATGAAAATGGTTAAATCAATGAGTGAATTGTTTGTTTAGGGATCTTTCCTTATTAAGTCCTGGACACAGCTTTTTAGCCTATAATTAATATTTTTTTTAAAAAGCTTGGTCAGCTACATGTAAAAAAACACAAATAAAATGTTACAGTATTACAGCTATCCACTGAGAGCTTCATATGTGCCAACCATTCTTCCAGGTGTTGAGTAAACAGCAGGGAAAAAAGCAAAACCCCTGCTCTGATGGAATTTTCACGGAATTTACCCTCCTTTCAACATTGTGAGCACTGTGTGTTGGCAGTTAAGTGAAGAGTTGCAAAGAAAGAGAGAATAGAACTGAGTACTGGTGCTCTGATACAATGCTCTATTAGCCATAGACACACAAACACACCCAAAGCTGTACACACAGACACACGTGCACATAATCAAACACATGCATGTGCATATATGTGCTTGTGTGTGCATCCTGGATCCAGCCCCATGAACCTGCCTTCCTAAGTCACATCACATGAAAAAATGTTTACCTGCTATATACCTTCCCCAGAGACCATCAGGTTTACAATGAGGATATTGTTTCCCCATGTTATTAGTACATCATTCATGCAATGATACGCTAAGATCTCAGAGGACATGACTGCACGGGAAGAAACCCTGGGCATGAATTGAAATACCTTCTTTCAAGCTTTAGCTCAAGTTCCACCTCATCTGCTCAGTCACTGGACCTGCCTGTAACTTGGAGATGCCCTTGTAATTTATGCCACTATTTGTGGTTCATCATATGAACCTTTGTGGAATTATATTATGTTTCTTTTTGCATGCTTGCTCTCCAGCCTCAACTAGGTTCCATTTGTCTGGGCTTGTTTTGTCCTGAAAATGGTGGCCACACATAGTAGGCCACATGATGATAGTAGAGGTGCGATACTACCACCTGGTAGTAGTGGTGGTGATGGGGGTAGCGATAGTTGGAGAAATAACCAAGTGGAGCAGCTATTATTTCCTAACAACTATAATACAGTGGCAGACACACTCTAAGGACTTCACTGTCATTAACTCCTTTAATATTTAAAATAACCTGATGTTGTCTGTGCTTTATTATGGCCATTTTACAGATGAAGAAACTGAAGTTTAAGGAGATTCAGAAATTGGTCCAAGGTTATCCACATAGTCAGTGACAGAAAATCCGTCTGTCTGACCTCAGGATCTGTAATCTTAATCACAACAACATGCTGCCACCCAATTTGTGTATGCTGCTTTTCAATTAAAATTAGAATCCATTACAAATGAAGGACCTCCAAAATTCAGAGTTATAAATCTCCAATTAAGCAGCATATTATCAGAAATGCATATGGTAGATTCTATTGTTAAAAATTTAAATGCAGCACAGAACTTAGAAAGAAAGGAGCAACTTCCAGGACTTTGTCATGGAATTCAAATGCACCAGTTGGGCTCTGAATCTCAACAGCGTTGCAACACCTACTCTCCAGTTCATTGGACTCACCGAGGACAACTAACAAGGAGATGATGACAGATAACGCCCATCCCAAGGAACAGAGAGTCTGCAACTGCAAGCAAGATAGCTCCATCCATCTGCCCCATGGGACCTGAGCCTCCTCTCAATTAGAGGCAGAATGTGCAATACCATCCCAGAATCCTTAGGATTGGGGAATTAACTATGGACTAGCGTAGACTTACTGTTATTCTACCATAGACTTATTGTTATCCTAGCAATGGAAGAATTTTTACCATTGATGTGGAGACAATGGCCACCAGAGGTTCTGAGGGAAGGGAGAGGAAAAAAGAGGTGTAATATGGGGGCATTTTTGGGAAATCGGAATTGTCCTGATTGACTTTGCAATGATGGATGTGGGGCATTATATGTTTTGCGATAACTTACAAAATTGTGAAGGACAGAGTGTAAACTATAATGTAAACTGTAGTCCACACTTAGTGGCAATGCTCCAGTATGTGTTTATCAATCGTAACAACTGTGCCTCACTAATGAAGGATGTTGTTAATGTGGGAAAGTGTGGGAGAGGTAGGGAATCGGGCATATGGGAATCCCCTACAGTTTTTACGTAACATTTATGTAATCTAAAGCATTTTTAAAAAATAAAAGTATCAAAAATGTTATATATGCCATTTAAGGCCTTCTTAAAAAATGGGTGTAGTAAAATAAGCTGGCATTCATTCATTACTTTATTCATTCAATGTTTACATTAATAAGATATGATCCTTGTAGATAAGAAGCTTGATATTTAAACAGGGGAGCATATTGGTTTTCAAACAGTAAGGACATACTGATAAGGATAGAGTAATCCAGTGCTAAAGAAGCATGTTAAACAACTAAGTCTGGGAACTCAGAAAGTTTCAAGGCAGATGTGACATTTATTTGACATTGAACAACAATGATCTTTTTGTCATCAAGTCAGATGATGTCTTAACTTGAAAACTGGAGGAACCCTCGGGTTGCCAGCTGATAGTTCATTAAAAATATTTGGCTGATTCCTTCACTAAATGATTCTTCTTTCATAATACAGGAGGTGGTTAAAGCACTGACCTGTTGTAGCAATTACATATGTTGTTGCTGAATGCAAGAATAAAAAAGTAATTTTAATAATGGTAAACAAATCATCATTTAAATAACAGGTAAACATTATCAGTGAGTACATGAGCATATTGGAATAAAAACACAGTACCCTCTATTATTATCAAAAAATAAACTACTGATGTTTTGATCACTTGTGTGCTAATTCTAATTGTAATGATAATCAAGAGCAAAAATTGTAACACTTAGAGACTAATAACCACATGAAATTAATTTTTTAAAAGATTATATATAAAGCCGGGCATGTTTAGTTAAGCAATGATATATTTTCAATAATATATAATATATTTGGATAAAAATGATGTGGGGAATTTAAATGGTAAAATAGGAGGAAAAGTTACAATGTAAATATTCTCTAATAATTAAAGAGCTTGCTCATGTATATGTAAAATCGATTATGGTAGCTAACAAAACACTTTGGTATTTAGATTTAATTGACTGCATTTAAAAGAGTGATGTAACAGTTTGGTCTGAAAATGGCAATATTTTCAATATGCTGGAAATTGCATTATTTGCATGTTTAAACTTACAAAGAAACAGTTTTTATAGAAACTAAAAATGTTCCCAGGAGTACAGACTTTCGAACATCATTTAGGTAACAAAAACAATTTTTAATATCACTCATCTGGAGAAATAGGGCTAATTTATGAGATAGTACTGTGAACAAAAACTATGACAGTGAAGACATAATGAAAAGGAATATATCAAGTTGGAAATAAAAGGTAAAAGAGAACAAGTGAATTGAGTAGAATACTTTAAATGGCAAATAGGCTGCCCATTTCCTTTCTAAAACGTGCACTTCATCTGTTAAAATAAGAGCCAGTGTACGTTTTTGATGCAAATGTTTAAACTACGGAAAAGTCGTATGTGTATCACACTTAGTCATATAATTTAGTCAGTGCCACCGCCTGGGATTCCGTAAGCTCTTACACTGGTGCGCTCTCAGTGAGCTCCAGATCCCCAAATGCTCATGTGTCTGTAGAACTCGAGTCCTAAGTTGTCTTTTGGATGCACTTTGTGTATCATCCAGGGTAACACACCACAGGAGTCTTTTTGTGTCACTGCTGGTTAGAGTTGATGGGTGAACTGCGTTAGACAGTAAGACAGGCTTGTTTTCCAATGCGATCCTCGGGGAGCCCTTGAGGAAAGGGAAAACAATGATTTTGAAGGTTCATTTCAGTGGCAGCTGGCAGAGATCTTAAAGGTTATTCTATTTTACCCAAACTACATAGTTATTTAAACGTCTCCATGTGCAACTTCTGAGGGAGTGTGTATTTAGAAGTATTGGAATTTGAAAAATGTGCTTATAGTGGCAAAGGAAGAGAAAAACAGGGAACTATGTGCTAAATACCTCTTAAAGCTGATATTATTTGGCTGCATTGCATTCATACTGTTGTTTTACAATTTTTGACACCATTTTTATGAACAGATTTTCAGAACAGATATCCAGCTCTATCTTACTGGAGACCTGAAGACTTACCCTGACATCTTCTACTGTTTCTATTTTCTACCAAAACAAACATTTATTATGTGGGAGCACTTTTCTGCGAACCTAGATGACTTCTATGTTAACTAGTTTGGAGGGGAGTGAAAAGTTGTAGAAAAGATTGGAATTCACTTAAAAGAAAGTAACTGATTGAAGAAATCAATTGTCAGAAGTGACTTCATTCAAGGCATAGTCTTTAAAAATGGTTGCACTTTAGGGACAGCATTATATAACTTCAGACTTTTGTTCAAAATGTTCAAATGTTTAAAAGGGATAAATCATTAGCATACAAATAGCTCCCTCTTAAACTTCTTAAACTGGAATTATTTGTTTTCTTTTTCATCTTTCTTCAAACAATAGGTTATCTATTCACTAGTAAGAGGCATATGAACATTCTACTGGCAGGGACAGCTTTAGGGGTGTGAAAGTTTTCAATAAGATTCACAAATTATATACCTGGTCCTGCTTGTTGGAATTGGGTGAAGATAGAAAAACTAATTTAAAAGATTTTGGAAACATAAAACAGATCTTGATGGCAAGTATGCTGATAAAAATGCTCTTATAAAAATTCCAGCAAAGTATGCTAAGGACTTGGCATTGACCGAATTTCAATGAAATGCGATTAGGTAAAAGGAATTAAATATGGGATGTTTGGGGGTTGTGTGGGGATGCCTGTATGCAGCACAACTAGCCTTCTATGAAGAATTTAATCAAATCCATTTTTAATGCCCACAGTTAGAAGGGGTGCTTTAAAGAGAAGCACCTCCCCTATAGCCTGCCTTCTAACTCAGTGGTTCTCACGTGTTCTGGCTGCCAGTCGTAAATTCAGGTATTCTGACCCATTAGGTCTAGCACAGTCCATGGCAATCATTTTTAACAAGAACCTCCAGGTGGTCCTGAAACAGATCTAACCCATGGATCAACACTTTCAGCTAGGAGTTATGCATTGGATTTTACGGAAAATATCATTTCACTGAATGGAAAACCCAGAAAAGCTTGACTAAAAGTGCCTGGTGGGAAAATGTCACAGGAAGCTGAGTTACATCTAGCACAAACATTTGGAGAATCTGTATCTTCCTTTTTGAAGAAATTAGCCCTTAAGTTTACAATGACATATTTTAAGGCAAGCAGTACGTGGACTAAGTTAATAAAATGGGTAGAATTGCAGTGGGGAGAAAGCTGCCGTGATACTAAGTATTTTTAACATTGTTTAAAAGTCAGGCTTAATGTAATATGCAGTAATATTACTACAAAAGTGTATTTAATACTTTGCATTTGTGAAGAAACTAGCACTATTCAGATCAACATGAACATCAAGATCCATTTGGCTTTTCATATGTTAAGCAATTAAAGCAGTTATATTTTACAATCAAATAGAAGTGCTGTGGAAACAGAGAATATACTTATGTGTGCATGTGTGTCTTTTTCCATTCTCAGCATCTAATTTTAACCAGCTGGGTTATTTTAAGTATCATCTTATTCAACATTTAAAATGAAAAATGTACTTTTTAATGAAGAATCTGTATTCATCATAAAGATAGAACAAAAAGTCCTTGGCAGAAGTTTTCTCCACAGAAGCAGGCTATTTTTGCACTGTACATTTCACAAATTATAAAAATACAAATCCGAAAATTGTACCCCAGGCATTTAAAAACAAAAGAATATACATAAGAACTTGTGTTTAGCTCTTCTTCCTACTTTTAAGTAAATATAAATTTATATATTATATAACTCCTTTTCAGAGCTAAGTTTATGAATGTTATTTAAAAGGGAAGTTGAGAAGATAGTAAACTAACCACACTATATAAACAGTGAAATGATGAGCCCAATATTGTTTACTTTTTGCTTGTTCATGGAAAATCAGTAAAATACTTAAAGAAAGTCATGGACTACTTCAAATAGAAACTCAGATAATGTAGTGAGCAAAAGAGAATATTTGATATGTAATTTTAAAGCTAATATGAATATTATTATCAATATTGGTAGCTAAAAAAGGAAGGTGTCCTGCTGATGATGTAATGAAACTGACAGTTTCTTTTGAATTGCATTAGTCAGAATTTTGGGATAATCTGTTTGACCAACAACACTAACATATGTTACATTGCCTAATAAACTGATAGACTGGGAAAATACAGATTTTTTAATGAAAAGTTCTGAACAGATTCAACTGGCAACAAACTGAATGTGAATAAAAAGTATTTGACAGTTTATTATCCTGATTAAAAATAGAATCCAACCAAGTACATATGCACTTATAAGCTTTGATTCTAGTTGTGGATCTAACAACACTGAAGAGACTACTTCCTCAGTAAAATTAATAATGTGCTCCATAAGAAGTCAGAAATATATATGCAGTGTCACTACTATCTAAAATATCAAATTAATTTTTATAAATTGACAACTTCGTTCTCCAGAGGCTTATCAAAACTTTTACCATGCCTTTATTCTGCAGAGCTGGAGTCATTTCAATTCTTCCTTCACTGTATGTCCCAGACCTACCATAAGGAAGTATATGAGAACTCAAATTCATTAACACCAGAGAGTTCACGGATACATCAGTGCTGTATGAACATTGGCTTTCCTGTTTTCCTTCTGGATAGCAGGCAGGTGAAGAGGTAGAATAGGGAGACAGGAACAGGGTGACTTTTCTTTATTTTTATTATTATTACTGCTACCACTATTAATGAAATGCATGCCATTATTTGGTTATCACCAGTTTTGCCATCAACACTCTCCTTTCTGATCCAGGATCCGTTCAGAGTAACACTAGGGTATTTTTAAAACTGTACAAATTCAGAAATAAATGTGCTCCATCTTTTCTACCTCTTTCTCTACCTTGGCTCATCCAATTTTTATTTCTGGGTCATACTATATTAAAGGCATTCAAACCAGCAGTCTGCATAGAAATCTTCATGCCTTTGAAAACTCAGTAAATTGTCCACATCTGTGTCTCCAAAACTTTATTTCTATATTTCTGTATGTTACCATATGTCCTGTATGTATGGTGTGTTATATATTTTCTCTACAAACACTATCTCTTTAATAGAAATGATCCTGCCTACAGCTTCAATATTAATATTTATTTGCAAATCTATAATAGAAAACTTTAGCTTCTTAATTCTAGCTTCATGTCTCCAATTTTCTCTGGAAATTTCATCTCCATTTTCATCAATATTTAAACTCAGGTAATTCCATTAATTTTTCTCCTCATAACATGAATGTCTGATTTAGATCAATGGAAAAATTTTTCCAGTCACTCAAACTTAAAAACGTAAAAGGATCTTTGATTTTCGCTTTTTTCTTCCTCTCATAGTCAACCAATCTCAAAATTCCATCAATATTTCTTCTAATCATTTACATTTCTACTGGCCCTTAAACACATAACTTTCCATTTTATTCTTGGATATTTTGAAAAACTTCCTAACTTGCTTTCCTTCACCAAAGCATTCTCCAACAAGTCACCTACCATTACCAGAATATTTTTCACAAATCTGCATTTTCCTTGTCATTTCTCTCCTCAAAAAAAAATCCAGGACTTTTCCCTTATTGTATAAAATAGAAACTTTTAATATTGACACTTAAAAATCCTCAAGCTTCGGCTGCAGTTTCCTGTACCACCACTCCTTAGGGACGTTCTTCATTCTCTCCCAGCTGGGATGTTCACGTCT
Organism: Cabassous unicinctus; assembly: GCA_029593785.1. Lineage (NCBI taxonomy): Eukaryota > Metazoa > Chordata > Mammalia > Cingulata > Chlamyphoridae > Cabassous > Cabassous unicinctus. The sequence goes on from JAQZBX010062413.1 coordinate 10,995, forward strand.
CCAGCACCAAGATGTTTGCTTGAGAGAGATGGACTTCCGGAGTGCTGGCATGAGGACCTCAAGAATGTGCTTTCCTACAGAAGAAATGAAAATACTGTCAAAACACTAAACACCAACCATTTTAGAATCCTGGAATTTAGCCAAACTCACAGAGTGAGCTGAAAGCATCTACTCAAAAAAATTACTAAACCTTGGTGAAGAATAGCAGGGTCTGTGGCATTTTAACTTGGAGCTATTACCATCCTCCCGCCTTTCTCTGTACCTTTTCATATGAATTTCAGACTCAGTTCACCAATACTGTCAAAATAGCTTGTTGGTATTTTGATGGGGATTGTGCTGAATTTGTATATTATGTTGAGAAAAACTGACATATTAACACTATTGATCCTGAACACAGAAGCTCTTTACATTTATTTAGATATTCTTTGATTGTTTTCATCAGTTTTGTAGTTTTCCACATGTCAAACCCAGATTTATTCAGCTAGACTTGTACTTAAATATTTCATTTTGGGTGCTTTTATAAATGTTTTTTTTTTTTAATCTAAAATTCCAATGGTTCGTTGCTGGTATATAGAAAATCAATGAACCTTTGTTTATTAATTTTGTGTTCTGCAACCTTGCTGTACTTCCTTATTATATTAGTCCCAGGATGTTTTGTGTAGATTTTTTGGAGTTGTCTATGTATTAAATCATGTCATATGTGTATAAATACAGTTTTATTTCTTCTTTTCCATTCTGTACTCATTTTAAAAAATTATTGCACTAGCTAGGACTTTCAGTGTGATGCTGAATCCGAGTGGTGAGAGAGGACGTATTTTCCTTGTTCCCAAACTTCTCTAGGAAGTAAGGGAAAAAGCATCTGTTCTCTCACCATTTAGTATGATGTTAGTTGTAGGATTTTTGTAAATGTTTTTTATAGCAAATAAGGAAAATCTGCTCCATTACTAGTTTGCTGAAAGTTTTTAAAAAGAATATGTGCTTGATTTTGTCATGCTTTATAAGATTATAGACAGGCAGATTGCATTTATTGATTTTTGAATATTGAACCAACCTTACATGTCTGGAATAAATCCCACTTGCTCATTTAAAGAATCATAGAGTAAATTCCACTTTCATAAAATCAGACAAGATGACTCATCCTCTACTTCTGAAATTGGTAATTTGTGTCTTCTTGCATTTTTTTCTTGGTTAACCTTCCAGGATGTTTTTAAAGTTTATTGATCTTTTCAAAGTACCAAGTTTGGATTTCATTTGTTTTCTCTGTTGTTTTTCCACTTTCGATTTCTGCTCTAACTTTTATTTCATTTCTTCTAACTTGAAGAAACTGCTCCTATTTTCCTTCATTCCTATAGTGAAGCTTAGGTATTTAATTTTAGATCTTTGTTCTTTTATAACATATGCACTGTTTTCACTGAATCATAAAATTTTTGATAAGTTGTGTTTTCATTTTACTGAATTAATTTTTTTTTTCTTGAGACTTCTTTTTTGGCCCTTTGGTTATTTAAAAGTGTATTGTTTGTTTTAGAAACTTTTGAACATTTTCTGGTCATCTTTTTCTTATTGATTTCTACTTTAGTTCCATATTAGTCTGAGGATATAATTTTTATTTTCTAAAAATTTGTTAAGTCGTGTTTTATGGCCCAAAACATTAACTACATTGGTGAACTTGAGAAAAATGAGTATCTTCCTGTTGTTGGAGTATTCTATAAACATCAATTATATCAAGTCAATTGATAATGCTGTTGAGTTCATCTACATCCTTATTGATTTTCTGCTTGCTTTCTCTATTAATAAGCTGTAGAGACTTGCTGAAGTTTCTGGTTATAATAATGGATTTGTTTACTTCTCCTTTCAGGTCTATCAATTTTACCTCATGTATTTTGAAGCTCTTTTGCTATGTGCATGCATATCAAGGGTTGTTATGTCTTCTTGGAAATTGAACCCTTTATCATTACTCATGGCGCTCTTTATCCCTGATAATTTCCTTTTCTGAAGTCTATTTAAACTATAACTTATATAGGTTATGTAGCTTTTTTATTTGATTAGTGTTAGCAAAGTATATTTTTCTTTTCTTTTTATTTTTCACTATCTCCATCTATATATAATGGGATTTTTTATTGACAACATATATCTGGGTCTTGTTCTTTTATCCACTCAGACAAACTTTCTTTTAGTTGGTGTTTTTAAAAATTAATTTAAAGTGATTGCTGATGTAGATGAACAACACGTTTGAAATTGATTTATCTTTGTTGAATTGATCCTTTGCTTCATTTTTACGCCTTTTCTTATACTTTCTTTGCTTTTAATTGAGCATTTTATAGCTCCATTTTATATTATATCTTAGTATATCAATACATTTAGTTTTTACAAAATTTAATGGCTGCCTTAGAGTTTGCAATATATATTGGTAACTAATGTGAATTCACCGTTAAACAACACTCTTCGTCTTTATATTCCGTGCAGGTGCATCAAAACAGAGCCTAGCCAATTTCTCCCAACCAGCCTGTGACACTGACACCATTCATTTATTTAACCATATGCTAAATTAATCTAATACATTGTTACTACTATTACTTCAAGCAAAAATTAATTTTATAACAGTTAAGAAAAAGAAAAATATGTATTTTAATTTACATTCATTTATTTTTTCTCTGATGCTCTTCCTTCTATTTTATTGTAGAGTCCAACTTTTTGACCTGTATCTTTTCCTTCTGTTTAAAACCGTTTTAAAAATATTTGTCAGGGAAGTTCTACTATCAATGAATTTCCTAAATTTCAAATTGTTTTTCTTGTTGTTGTTTTCTGGGACAGCCTCCATTTCTTCTTCAATTTTGCAGGATAATTTCCCTGGGTACAGCTTTTTAGTTTGGTTTGATTTTATCCCATACTTTGGGTATTTCACTCTGTTCTGTTCTTGCTTAGCTAATTTCTGATAAGCTCCTGTAATTCTACCCTTTATGCTTTATTTTTAAAGAAGATTTAGATTATATAAAAGCTGGATGCATTACTGGCTCTAGCATTTCAGAATATCTACTGAAAGATTACTGCCTGACCATTAAATTACAGTGACACAGATATGATCTCTAGGAAGTAAGGCTTAAAAATAAAAATAAGTACTTAATAAAATGGACCACATAATTCAATGGTCGCACACGGCAGGGCATACAGAATCTGCTTAATTCGTTCAGAAAACTTGCTGAAAAATAAGCACGAACAGGAAAAACAAAATATTTACCACATTTGTTGTAATAAATTAACAAATTTAAAAATAGGTCAGTAGAGAGACAACCAGCAAGATGGCAGCAGAGTAAGGACCTCCTAGAGTCAGCTAATACTACAGGGCAGTTAGTAATAACCCAGAGCTACCTAAAGCACCTGTTTTGGGGCTCCAGGAGACCAGAAGAGCATCCTGTAACATCCTTGAAAGAATGGAATGAGGAGACTGTCCATCGGCAGAGAAGATTCATAAGTAAAGCACTCTACACCTCGGAAGCTGGTGCCCATCCTCCACTGGTGGCACAAGCCACCTGGGGAGTTATTTCCCAGCTGGAATTGGAAGCTCCACTTCCCAAACATGGGGGAGGAAGAGACGGTTGGGCACCAACTTCAGCTACTGATTAGTAAATTTGGCGGGCTAAAGTGTAATCCTAAGAACAGCTGAAGTTTGAACCTGTCGACGTCAGAAAGGGGCTGGTAGCTGCCATTTTAACACCATCACTGGCATGAGGGGAAGCGGGGCTGACTGAAAATCACAGTGCTGGGATGGGCCAGCTTCTTTCCATCCAGATCAGATTGCAGCTCTAGCCTAAGCCCCAGGCCCACCTCGGGCAGGGAGAAAACTGAGGGCACCTGCGCCAGCCTCTCTGGGAAAATACAGGCCACACTCACACTGTGGAGGCCAGTGATCATCCTATTTTGGCAGTGCAAGCTGCCCCAGGAGCTATTCTGTGTCTGGAATTGGAAGCTCCATTTCCCAAAAACAGGGGAGGAAGAGACGGTTGGCCACTGATTTCAGCTACTGATTAGTAAATTTGGCGGGCTAAGGTATAACCCTAAGAACAGCTATAGTTTGAGCCTTTCCAAGTCACAAGGAAGCCAGTAGCCTCCATTTAGACACTACCCCAATTCTGAGGGGAAGCCGGGCTGACTGAAAATCACGGTGATAGTAGAGACCGGTTTCTTTCACCCAGATGGGCCTGCAGCCCTAGTCTAGGCTTCAGCCCCATCTCTAGCAGAGAGGAGGCTGGCGGGCCCTGCACCAGCCTATCCAGGTTATTGCAGATATATTTGGGTGGCAAAGATTGAATAGTCGGATGTCTACCAGGGCAACTACAGTCATTTTGGACCCACATAACATAGATTGTTGCCCACACCTGAAAGGGGCTTGAAGCTTCATCAGTCTCTCTGAGCAATTGCAGTCTAGGCCTGCACGACTTGGATTATTACACACGGCTGTGGCTCTGTCCTGACCCCTGGCAAAGGAGAAAGTTGGGAGAAGCTTCATCAGTCCCTGGGGCAATAAGGGCAGCTTGAGCCTCCACAGCTTACAGCACCAACTACATCCGTGGCTCCTACTACACAACCAGCAAGAGAAACTAAACTAAACAGGGATACTGCCCCCAGAATAAATACTCTAGTAAGCCAGATACCAAGACACCAACAAATAATTGCAATCCACACCAAGAAATAGGAGGATATGACCCAGGTAAAGGAACAAGCTAAGCCTCCAAATGACATAAAGGAGTTGAGACATCTAATCATAGATGTTCAAACAAATCTCCTTAATAAATTCAATGAATGGCTAAAGAGATTAAGGATATTAAGAAGACATTGACTGAGGATTGTGGAAACATGGCCGATGAGTTATGCAGGTAAGGTTTAACTCTCAGTAAAACAACAAAAAAAAGCCAGAGGCTGCCTTGGGGACCTGCTTTGAGGCACAGCAAATCAGGACACTGCTTACCAACTCCTAGAAGAGTGACGGTCAGAGACACGAAAAAGCAAAAACAAGTAATCATGAGTTATTAAACCTCCCAGGTGCCTGAAAGGGCTCCCTTCCCCCACCTCCGAGATATTAAGCGAGGATGAAACTCTTGGCAAATTATATCTAACTCAGAGTAGAGCAGACGTCTGCCTCCACAGGAGTGCTCTGAGTCATCTAGGAGGGTACTGGACAGATAGGGAAGCCAGGAGTAATCGGGGATTGCTTACCTCGGTAGCTGGAAGGGGCACACCTACCCGGCCCTCAGGGTGGACAGACTAGGTGGAGCTCCTGGCCCCCTGCTCCAAACGGGAGTGTGACAGCAGATTCCCTGCGAGGAAGAGGGGTCTGGGAGGGTGGAGAGTGATTTTTTTGTGGTGAGTTTAGCCAGCTGGGCCCCCTAAGTAAAGAGAGGAATTACATCAGTGAGGAGACAGACAGGTGGAGATCAGCACCACTCCAGCGGACTGCAGGGGATTTAACCTGCCCGAGGGAAAAGAGACAGATAGCCTTCTGAAAGACGAATGGAAGAATTCCTGCCTAGCATACATGAGGTACCTGGTTTGATTCCAGGCTCGTCCTTGAAAAGTGATTCACCAGGTTATCAGGCATCCAGCTGAAATTTTATGATAGGGAACATATAGACATTTTCTTTGTATTAGCTTTTCTTGAATCTCTTATATATATATAAAAAGAAAGGTTCATTTTCTTTTATTTCCTTTACTTCACTCACTAAAACCCAGTTCAAAACCTGCAGAGGGCAGGCTGCAGGGTGAGTGATTGAGGAACACCAGCAGCCTGAGAAGATCCTTAGGGCTCTAAGACAGAAGGCTGTTCTTCTGTGTTTATTTTTTTTCTTCTGTCTCCTTTTAAAAAAAAAAAAA
>JAQZBX010062414.1:0-16894 GCA_029593785.1 Cabassous unicinctus
CTGTTTGAGTCTTTGTTTATGCAGCAGTAGGAAGATCCTCCTGAGACTTGCATAAGCCTAACTTCTGAAATAATCTCACTTTGAAATCTCTTAGCTATAAAATATCTTTTGTCTTTAATATTTCCCCCCTTTTCCAATTGCATCACTAGAAACCTCTTGGTCATAATCCCTCTGTGCCAGGGAGGACCATACCTGGAAATCATGTCCTGTGATGGGAGGAAGGCAATGAGCTTATATGCTGAGCTTGGCTTAGAGAAAACCCACATTTGAGTAACAAGGAAGTCTTCAGGAAGTAACTCTTTTTTCAATTTTACAAGAATAAGGCTTAAAAGTACAAGAATTAATATGAAGCACTTTCATCTTGGTCTGTTTTATTTTATTGGGCACTGCCAATGTACTCTAGAAATTCTTGCCATTCTATTAGAGAATGTAGCAGGATGTCCAAAGATGGGAATTTAATATTTTGTTGGTTATTGAGTGGGTCTCCACCCACTGAGATAACACCCCATGACCACACTCGTATTCCCTTGAGGCATGCCCCAAGTGCACCTTCCCAACACACCCCCTCACCACTGACACCATGCACCAGTTTTCCTCTCCTGCCATACTTGTAAATTTTCTGTAATCCAAAACTTCTAAAAAAACAATGCTAAAAAAATTTCTTGCATTTTGCTTTCCTTCACTGTAAGGTCTGTTATCTTTTAATGTATGTTTACAATTTCTTCTCTATGTTTCCCCAGTGTCTTCTTTTTTTAATGTTATTTCCAAAGAAATTTTTAGATTATAGAAAGTTTACATTGAAAATATAAGAGATTACCATACAGCTCAACCCCTCCAACTCTCACATCTCCCCAGTTAATACCATTTTACATGAGTATGGTACATTTGTTACAATTGATGAACAAATATTGAAGCATTGTTACTCACCATGCTTATTTTACATTATGGTTTACATGTTGCACTGTACAATTTTATAGGTTTTTACAAAATGTATAATGGTCAGTATTTGTCATTGAAAAGTCATGCAGAACAATTCCAAAGCCTTAAAAATGTCCTATGTTCCATTATGTCTATCCCTGTGCCAATAACTTGACCAATGTAACCAAATTGAGAGTTTTGTTATAGATCCATACATATACACCCAAATGATACTTGACAAGGACACCAAGCCCACTCAATTGGCACAGAATAGCCTGTTCAACAAATGGTGCTGGGAGAATTGGATGTCTATATTTAAAAGAATGAGAGAGGATCACGATCTCACTCCCTACACAAAAATTAACTTAAGATAGATCAAAACTTAAATTAAGAGCTATGACCATAAGGCTCCAAGAATATAATGTAGGGAAGCATCTATGAGAAATTGTAGTAGGAAACAGTTTCATAAGCTTTACACCCAAAGAGCAAGCAATGAAAGAAAAAAAATAGATAAATGGGACATACTTAAAATTAAAAACTTTTAAAATATATTTTTATTACAGAAGAGGTGAACTTACAAAATAATCATGCACATGTATAGAATTCCCTTACAACACCCCTTCACCAACACACCACAGCATGGTAAAACATTTGTTACAGATTATGAGATAATATCATCACAATATTATCACTTTTGCTTAAAAGAACTTTGACAAGAAAGTGAAAATGCAGCCTACTCAATGGGAGAAAGTATTTGGGAACCATTTATCTGATAACAGTCTAACAGCCAGCATATATAAAGAAACCATACAACTTGAAAATTAAAAGATGAACAACCCACTTAAAAATGGGCAAGATATTTGAATAGACATTTTTTTCCAAAGAAGAAATACAAATGGCAAAAGCACATGAAAAAATGCTCAAAATTACTATTAGGGAAATGCAAGTCAAAACTACAATAAGATATCATCTTACACCTATTTGGCTGGCTGCTATTAAAAGTCAGGAAACAGAAAACTACAAGTTTTGGAGAGGATGTGGAGGAATGGGAACATTCATCTACTGCTGGTGGGAATGTAGAATGGTGTAGCCATTGTATAGGATGATTTGGTGGTTTCCCAGGAAAATTAAACTTAGAATTTCCATATGATCCAGCAATCCCACTTCTAGGTATATACCCAGAATAAATGAAGGTTGGGACACAAACACTTATATGCACACCAATGCTGGTAGTGGCAATGTTCACTATTGCTAGAAGTTGGAAGCTACCAACATGTCCATCAATAGATAAATGGATAAGCAAAATGTGGTATATACATAAAATGGAATATTACTCAGCTGTAAGAAGGAAGTATTGACACATGCAACAATATGGATGACTGTCAAGCTTATGTTGAGTGTAGTAAGCCAGTAACTAAAGGACAAATATTCATGACTTCACTGATAAGCATTTTGAGCAGATTCACAGTCATAGTCTGGAAGATAGGTTATCTGGAAACGGAAAGGGAGTACAGTGTGGTGAGCTGATGCTCAAAATGTGCAGAACATATGATAAAGTAGAAGGGGGTGGTTTGACAGTGGATGGGGTTGATGGTGGTGTATGTATGTGAGTGAGATACATAGTGCTGGAATGTGAGGGTGAACAGGGTTGGGGGATTGGGTTGGACTATCCCTGGCACTGGGGATAAGGCTGGAAGAATGAACTAGTGAACTCTGGGGATTTGTATGTCTTTGGTTGAAATTAGAATTGTGGGAATGTTCTTTTGGCAAAGATGGCAGGGGAAGGTCACTGGTACATGTCAGTGGTGGGAGGATCTGTGGGAAAGGGTGCACCTGCAGCATGCTTCAATGGATATGAATGTGTCCATCTTGTCATAGGGTATTATCTCAGTCAGTGGAAACCTACACAATAAACAACAAAATATTAAATTCCCATCTTTAGTAGTCCTGCTATGTTCTCAAATAGAGTTACACAAATCTCTCGAGCACAGAGTCCGTGCCTAATAAAAGAATACAGACCAATATGTCAAGCTCTCAATATTAATGCATGCAACTCTGAATCTTATTCTTGTAAACCTAAAACTTAGTCATTACTGTAGGTTCTGAAGCAGGAGAGGGAAGAATAGGTGGAAGATTTGATTTATTCACATGCAATCAGTACATCTCCATTTGTTATATTTATCATACCTTACTTTCAGTCAGTCACAAGACAAACACTTCTTTGTCGATGTTGAAAGCTTCATCTAGGGGTTTTAATGTTTCCACCTTTTTCATTGTTGTTCCCATCTTCATTTTGTCCTTATATTTAAAAATAGACAAAATCAAAAGTGAAGACACTCCACATTTAGATAGCTTTAGTGAATAGTTTTTCATTATTTTAAACTGGAATTTGGCATCGTATATTTTCCTTCTTTCTTTTAAGTTCATACCAGCAAATGCAGTTCTGCAATTTGCTTTCCATAATGTATTCCTTCCATTTGTGCCTTGTAAAATGTGATATATTTCCCCTAAACATATTGGCTGCTTACTTCAACCTAGTTTAAGACATTACAAAAAGCAGGTGTTACATTGGTAAACTGGTGTAAGAAGCACAGATTGAAAAACAGTCATTATGAAGAGAAGCCAAAGGACCATTTATCATCTCACACATTTTTATGTTATTCAGGATAAGAAATTCAGGGATATAAATTCAACAGAATATGCTCAAGGATATTGGGCAAGATTTGATGATAGGGGCATGTCCTGTCTTAGGCCTATTCCTTCAGGGAATTGATCCAACTAGATCCCCAGAACACACCACTGAGGTCCTGGGCTAAGTGCAGGTGAATGTGGAGACAAGTGTGGGTACCAGTGGGAAAATGACAAGAGAGAGAAAATTGATGAATTCCTGATGGTTCAATAAATTTCACAATCTCAGGTAACTACCTAGTCATCATATTGCTTGGCCTCAAGCAGAATTGCAATCCCACTTCAGTAAGGAAGGAATCATATTTGACTACCATCTTGTGAAAAATATATTCTCAAGTATATTAGCAAGGATACAGTGTGTTCACCCATGAGAAACCCAAATTGGAGAATACATGGATAAAAGATGTGGAATTTACTACTGATAACATATATAGAAAGCCCTGGAGACACCTCTGAGTCCAAATCCTGTGGCTTAATTCCTCTCAGAACTTCCTCCTGATATCTTTTGAAATTTGAAATCCCAACCAAGGCAGCCAACTCAGAGAACCAACCAAGACCCTTGTTCATTATGTTTGAAACAATACAAAATAAATCCCAACTGTCCTAAACCCTCCCCTAAATGGGGACAAACCAATCAGTAAGAACTCAAAATAACTTCCTTTTTATGTTGTAAAAAGGGTTTTTCATCCCTATGTCATGAAAAGTACATCCATTCTGGCCAATGATCTGGCTTTCTTTGCAGCAGCAAAAATTTGATGTCCTGTATAAAATGCTGTAGCGTGTAAACTTGACTCTGATTTGTCTTTTGACAATACCATCACCCAACATCATTAATGAGAATATTGTTCAGGTAGAAATTTTTAAAGAGGAAAATAATTATGTCTTCAATTCCTTAGAGAATCAAAGCCTTTGTGGATTTGGTTATAGTGGTCTATCCTCAAAGCCATCAGTACAAACAATAAAGCTATTTAAATTATTTCAGTTTTATTTCTGCCTCCCTTGGGAACTCTATGCCATTCTCTCCAGTTGTCTCTGAGAAGAAAATCCTCTTCCTATATGCATCCAATCTTAACCAACTCCCTTATTAATTAAAATATTAATTTTTAAAATATCAATAAAAGACCCATGTTTTAAAAAACTTTCCTACACCTAGAAGTTGAACTGACAAATTGGAAACACATTTATTATTTTCATATAAATGAAAATTTTTCCTCCATAGAGCTATGCAATTTTGTACTCTCAGCAGCCTTGCTTTCCAACAGCCTTGTCATAAGAAAGTTTTTCAAATATAGCACTTTTGTAAATCTCAGTGTAATTTTAATCAGCGGAATTTTAGTATAAGTTTTACTTTCAGATGTTTAAGACACAATTTCTCCATTTTATATTTATCTGTCTCTTCATTTCCTTTGCTTATTTTTTTTTTTTACAGATTTATCAGTGTTTTTATTCTTGATTTCTAAAATCTTTTGGTTTAAGTTATGAGCTGAAGTTGAAGAATTAAAAAGAATTTTCATGTTCAGGCAGTTTGACATTTGAGTGACTGAGATTTATGAGGTTATCATTTGTTTTATTTTCTTCATTCTATTAATGCAGTACATAATTTGATTTTCTTATGTTGAATCACATTTGCATACCTGAGATAAACTCCATTTGACCATTGTGTATTATGCTTTTAATGTGCTGTTGGATTTGGTTTACTAGTATTTTGTGGAGGAATTTTACATGTATGTTCATAGGAATATTGATTTGCAATTTAGTTTCTTTTGATACCTTTATATGGTGTATTTGTTTGCCAAAGGGGTGCTGATTCAAAGTACCAGAAATCTGTTGACTTTTTTTAAATGACAGAAATTTATTCTCTCACAGTTCTGGAGATCAGAAGTTTGAAATTATGGTATCAGTAAGGCTGCTTGCTTCTTCCAACTGCTGATGGATGTAAGCATTTTTTTTTTAAATCATGTCACAATCTACTTTAATTTATTTATTTTTAGTGTGGTACATTTGTTACAATGGATGAACACATTTTGGAGCATTGCCACTAAGCATGGATTAGAGTTTCTATTGTAGTTTACACTCTCTCCATCTCATTTTTGTAAGTTATTGCAAGGAATAGAATGGCTTACATCTGTCATTGCAATGTCATTCAGGACAATTCTCAAGTCCCAAAAATGCCCCCACATTACATCTACTTTTCCCTCTCCCTCCCTTCAGAATTTCCAGTGGCTACTGCCTCCACATCAGTGATAAAAGTTCTTCCATTGTTAGAATCACAACAAATTTATAGTAGAATAACTGTAAGTCTACTCTAGTTCACTTTCATTCTCCAATCCTGAGGATTCTGGGATGATGATGCCCTCTCTACCTCTAGTTAAGAGGCACATTAGATTCCATAGGGCAGATGGATGGGACTATCTTGCTTGCAGTTGCAGACTCTCTCTGTTCCTTGAGATGGTTGTTATCCATCATCAACACCTTGTTTTTTGTCCTGGGAGAGTCCAATGAACTAGAGAGTAAGTGTTGCAACTCTGTTGAGATTCAGGGCCCAACTTGTGCAGGGACAGTCCAAAGATTTAGGTGTCTTGGGCATACACCTATCAACTCTAGTGTAACTATAGGTTCAAATAGAAGGGGCAGAAAAGCCATGTGTAAGGAAACCACAACTGAGTTCAACTCTGTCACACTGGGAAGCATAAATTCCACAGTTGGGTCCACTGGCAGGGCACCAAACTCCTGAGCAGTCTATCATACCTATAGTATATGGATGTCTCTAGAGACTTTAGGAGCCTTGTTATTTGAGGCAATATTTACTTTGACAGTTAATGAGATCCTGCTGAGATATGAATAAATGTAATCTCTGGAATGATGTCCTGACTCACTTTGATGTCTCTTGGCCATATAAACTCATTTGTCTTTACCCTATTCCCCTTTTGCACAGTGTTTTCCCAGTTGCATTGTTAGTTGGTGATTGGTAGTAATCCATTAGTGCTGGGAGACTCATTCCTGGGAGTTATGTCCCACATGTGATAAGGTAATGCATTTATATGCTTAGTTTGGCTTAGAGAGAGGCCACATTTGAGAAACAAGAGGTTCTTAGGAGGTAACTCTTCGGCTCTATATTGAAACTTAGGCTAAGTTTCAATTTCAAAAGTAAAGTTTCATAAGTACAGTTGTGACTATTAAGGGCCTGTCAATGGTCCATCCTCCTTTCTTAGTCACTGGCCCTGTACTCAGAGGATATAAGGGGTATTTATTTGGAGTAGTCATTTATATATAAATAAGTAGTCATTTATATATAATCCCAGGTAATCCTTTGAATTTAATATAATCCCATGTAGTCATTACAATATTATATTAGTACAATATTATAATATTTTATTAATATTTAATATAATCCCAGGTAGTCATTACAATATTAAAAAGAAAACCTTAAATCCTTTCAGTAACAATGCTAAGTACAAAATCACATCAAAATCAGCTTTCAAAATACAGCTTGTCTTGGGACAAAGTCCCTTCTGGCTATAGAACTGTGAAATTTACAAAAGAATTTATCTGCTTCCAATATACAAAGGGACATAGGGTAAACATATGAATTAACATAGGAAGAATTTGGAAGGAAATGGATGTCAAGGGTCCCCAAGAGATCGCAAAGCCTGCAGGGTATACTCTTTTAGATTTCAGTTTCTGAAAGCCATTGTTAAGGTCATAGTTTCTTCTCTTCCCTGGGGTCTCATGCGGGACCACCTTTTCCACAGGCATTCCAAACATTCATTTTCTTGGTTCCACCCTCATCAAGCATGTGGGTAGTAGAAAAGCTCCAGACATCACCCTCCAAGAACATTGGGGTGGTGGCCCCATTTTCACCAATATCTAAGGTGGAGTCTCAACCCACATAGTGCAGTGAAATGGTAGCAACATTATTCCTAATCTCTGACGTACAGGTGCAACCTGCTCAGAACAGGAAGGTAGTGACCTGGCTTTCCCTAATCTATGGGGAACAACCCCACCACCCTTTGAGCAATGGGGTGGCAATCTAACTCTCCCCAACCACCATTGGGGAATGTGCTTCATTCTCTCTGTAGCCTGGGGTGTCAAAACTCTCATTGAACAATGGACTGGGTAATCTACCGTCTTCAAATGCCAGGGCAAACTCACCTTCTCCACATATATGTGTGGGGTCCATCTCTTGGTCCAAGGAAATGTCTTAATTCCAGATCTCAGCTTCCATGGTTATCCTCTTAAAGCCTTTTTCTCTTCCCTCTGTCCCCTTACTGGCCCATTTAGTCCAGGTTGGCCGTGGTTCTATTCATACAGGTGTCACAAAAAGCTTGTTGGTTTAGCATGCAGGAAACAGGGGTTCGAACCATCAGACATTAAGACTTTCCACAAGAATTTCCTGGATAACTGCATTTTCAGTCCTGACTTACAAGTTCCAAGTTTTGTTAGGTCTTCAAATGGGGCATTATTGTCTGGGGTTTTGATTTCCAAAGGCTTAGAAATTCCAGAATCAATTTCTGGTTTCTTTGTACCCAACAATTCAGTTCTCAGCTTAACTCTTTTCTTTATTATTTTGCTGTAATCTGTAAGGAGGAGCCAGGCTGCATTCTCCAAGTTTATTTTGGAATGCTTTTCAGCAAAGGTCAAGACTCACCATTTTCAACTCTGACTTCAATATAACATCAAGAGTCAATCTAACTAAGTTCTCTGCTACTTCAAAACATGGATCACCTTTCTTCCAGTTTTCAATAATAGTTTCATCATTTCCTTCTAAGGCCTTATTAGAAATAACTTTAGGCTCCGTATTCCTACCAATAGTCTCTTCAAAGCAATTTGGAACTTTTCCATCAAGCATCTCAGAATTTCTCCAAAAATACCCCTCACACATTTATAAAACCATTCCAGCATTTTTGGTAATTGAAACAGACTTTAAACCCTTGTCCTGGTTCCAAATTCTGTATTAGTCTACCAAAAGAATGTTGATGTAAAGTACCAGATATATGTTGGTCTTTATAAAGAGTATTTATTTGGGGTAAAACCTTACATTTACAAGGCCATGGAAAGTCCAAATCAAGGTACCATAAGAGGAAATTTCTCACCAAAGTCAGCAGTTGTGTGTTGAAGCAAGATAGTGATCACTCTCTGCCTGGTTTCTACTTCCTGCACTTCCTCTTCCTCTTAAGCCTCCATGGGGGTTAGCTGTAAACTATCAGGCAAATGATTCATCTCACTCTGGGGCCCCAGGATAAAAAATGACAGAGTTCTTTCTCTTCTGGTGTCTTTTTGAGTAAGTATCCATTTATATCAACCCACCAAGAGAGTGAGGAATCAAACTGAGTCATGCCCTACTGACATGATTGGATCAAAAGGCCTAAATTTATTAAGTAAACTTAAATCCTTTGAATTTAATATCATCAAAGAGCATCACAACCAGAAGAATAGATTAGTTTACAAACATAACATTTCTCTTTATTGGATTCATAAAATAATCTGCTGCCTCATATGGCTTGCTAATAGGGTGATTTTGGCCTGATAGAATATCTCAGGGGCTTTTTCCACCTGTTCAATTATGTAGAAGAAATTGAGCAGGTTTGGTGTTAACTATTCACAGAATGTATGATTAAATTGAACAGTGTACCCTTTGCTGAGGAAGTAAAAAACACACCTAGTGGCCATCTCTCGGCCTTTGCATACACCTTTTCTATTTTCCTTTTCTATTGTATGCAGATGTTTCTGTGTGTTCTCATTCCACAGCCAGAGGGAGTTATTAGTTCTAATGGAACCAGTTGACCACACCTTAAAACTGAAATCAGGATTAAGCAGTTCCAGTTGCTTATCAGAGAGGGATCTCTCCATGGCTTGCCTTTTTTCCCTGGAGTGCAAAAATACCCACTCTTGCGCAGCACAGTCATCTCTCCTCTCTGACATTAAGTGGGGCAAGAGGAGCTTCCATCAACTGCCTTTGACATTAAGAGTTGGCCTCTTCAGGGGATCAGCTCTAATGTTTTGCTTCCCCAACACTTTTGGATACCGTGCTACATAAATTAAAAAGTGTTCAATTGTTTAGAATGTCTATTGTACCTGTTCCTGTGTTCTCATGATATACATATAGCAACTCATTCTACAGAATTTTGGTACAGTGAGTAGAGTGCACAGGGAAGTATGGAGTGAGATGCTTTTTGTCCATTCTTTTAATTGCTTTTTAGTCCCTTTTGCATGGGAGCATTTGGGTAACTCAGGCTGCATGGCTTTTTTGGGTTAAACTGAAGGGACACCCCTCTCTACCAGCTCAGGTAGCAGTACCAACCTGAATTTGGGATACTTATAGTGTATGAAGGAAGGGCAGTAATAAATGAGACTTTGAGAACTCCCCCAATGAATGTTTGGAAGTTGGTTAACTTGTTCCACATTGAGATTAATTAGTTTGAGAAACCACTGCTCAACATTTACTTCCCTGGCTCATGGCTTTTTATATCAGTTCACATTTTGGAACCAGGCATACCTACAATCACACCACCTAGTCAGATCTTGAGGTTATTATGAAGCCAATCAGTATTCTAGAGACTACTATACCTGAAGTTGCAGCTCAGGGTTGAAAAGAAATGTATGAACTTTCATGAAGAGGGTATGGAATATGAAAGATAACTATGGAGAAAAGCCTGGAGATGAACTTTTCTTGTGGCTGTCCAAACTTATGATGAAGGTGCCACTACCACCCTGATCAACCAGCCTGAATGGAGCAGTCTTGGCGGTCTCAAGTCCAACTCCTTTCTCCACAAAACTCTTAGTCAGTTGAAGATAAGGGAATAGAGTTTGGGAGTTGGGAAGGAACAGATCAAAGTGTAGCTTCAAGGTTCCAAGATATGTTGCATAATCCCAAAAAATCTGGCAATGATGGTTGGGAAAATGACAGACCAAGAAAACTCAAGTTCCCATCTCCTTGACATATTGTCCAATATTGACAATACTGCTTCCCTGGTGGGAAAAATAACACTGCTGGGTTCATGAAAGACCTTCTATATGAAGGTTTCCTCTACTCCAACATAGATACCAATAATAGCCCAGTGTAGCCAGTGAGCCAAGCAAATGGATATTGGCTAACTCTGCACTCTCAGCACTTGAATGCGGAAGTGCCCCCTTTGGAATATACAGTTCCAGACATTGTGATGCTCACAGAACCCATTATGGTCTTCACTGGTATTTGGTATATATTGCTGACCAGGTGAATGCATTTTTTCCCCATCCCTATGCAAGAGAAAGACCAGTATTAATTTGCTTTCCAGTGTCAAGGCTTAGAGCATACCTTCACTGTACAGGTGTATTAAAACTCCCCTACTCTTTGCTACCACTGGAAAGGACAGGATTTGAGTAAGCCACCTATAGCCAAAAGACACTGCATGTCTATTATAATTATGACATCATGTTGGTGGACCAGAGCAAAGAACAAACTTCCAAGCATGGCACATTTTGCTAACTAGGTGTTGACAGCCCAGCTGAGCCATAAACCCTGACAAGATACAAGGCCCAGCCTATTAGGTCACCTTCTAAGGTAGCTGTGTTGATTACGTTAATGTGTTAACTAGTCCAGATAATGATGCCCAGTTGTTTGGTCAAGAAAGCTCTGGGTTAATTGTAATATAAGGTCATTTCATGGACTTAAACATCAGTGAGGTGACTGCATATATGGCTGATTACATTCATAATTAACTGAGTAAATTGCTGTCAGCAATGAGTGATGGCTCATCCAAACAGTTGAAGGTTCTAAAAGGGAAGTGATTTCAGCATTCCAAAAGAGAGGTTCCATTTCTATTTCAGACAGCCAGAGTCTCCTTAGAAACTAACCAAGGACCTTCATTAGAGTTCTAGGCTTGCAGCTTCCCCTACAGAGTTTGGACTTGTGCATCCCCACATTCATGTGAGAAAATTTGTTAAAATCTCATACTATTTACAACTGTCTCCTGTCAGTTCTGCATCCATAGAAAAACTTGACTAATACAGCTTGATACCAGGAGTGGTTCTTGAGAAACAGAGTCTTAATTTTGAATTGTTTCTGGAATTTTTGCAATAGGCACTCTACTGTGATTAGATTGAAGAGCACTAATGATTCTTATTTCCAATAATCAAAGACCACTGATACTCCATGGCATAAGATGGCAATAGAGATACACAAAATATCATCACTGGCTGTGACTCTGTCCATGCTTATAAGAGGCAAGACTCTGGGTGAGAGAGGTTTTAACACTTTAACAGAGTTTTGTGGAGTTAAAAGGTAAAATGATGTTGCTTGGCTGTTCTTAAATATACTGGATACTGTTACCAAAGAAAGGTATGAGCTGAAGGTTTCAAATTTGCAACTTAAGTGCTGCATGAGTGATATGAAAGTTTCTATTTGTGCCCTGAAAGAAAATGTTGTTTTGTCCAGCTGCAGAATCATGACCTTTGAAAATCAGGCCTAGTATGTCATTGTGTGAGTAGTAGAGTTACAATGGAGACTAAAATCTCAACTTTGCAAGGTGTCTGCTGTTATAGTGAGGGCACTTATTGGAAAGGAGTGGAATCATGAGGAGTGAGATAGATAAATATGCGTTGATGATGATGCAGTGGGGACATTGAAATCCTAAATATTGCTGAGACTTTGCCAGATTAGCCTGTAATGGTCTGCCTTGAGAAACAGCCAAACATCCACCTCCCTGCCCTGAGGAGGTGACCACCCAACCTCCACCTTGCACTGAGAATAGAACCACCCAACCTCCAGCTTGCCCCAAGGAGTATGCAACCAGAAATCCAGTCTACCCCAAGGAGTTTTCCATCAAACTCCCACCTGAAGAAATTAATCCTGTCTTATCAGATTAAATTGCAACAGAATGCCTTGAGGTAATTGACTTGTAAAACACTTCTAAAGTTTTTCCTTACCCACCCCCACCAACAACATCTTTCTTTACAGAACTATATCTAGACTAAAATCAATACAAGACTCCAAAGATGAAGAACCAAGTGTGACCCATGAGGAAGTATATTATGCTCCAAAAGTACTGCATGACTTTTCAAATTTATATAGACAGAAAACAGAGGAATATGTGTGCAAATGGATATTAAATGTGTGGGATATGGGTGGAAGGAATATAAAGTTGCATGTGTCTGAATATTTTAATATAGGCACACTAAACAGAGATTCTGGATTCAATATTGTAGCTTAAGGGATGAGAAAGGGCTTTAACAGTTTGTTCTTATGGTTGGCTGAAACATGTACCAAAAGATGGCCGATATTGCCTGAGGTAGAGGTGCTAGAATTGCCCTTTGACCACAGTAACTTTGCATTGGAGAAAATGAAATGCTCAGACATTTAAGGATTATTAGACACTGGCTCAGAATTTACATTAATTCCAGGAGACACAAAACATAAAGCAGTCAAAGTAGGGGCAATATAAAAGTCAGGTGATCAATGGAGCTTTAGCTCAGGTCTGTCTCACAGTGTATCCAGTGAGTTTCTAGACCCATTTTGTGTTTATTTTCCCAGTAGCAGAATGCATAATTGAAAGAATCATGCTCAACAACTGGTAGAATCCCCCCATTATTTTCCTAACTTATAGAGTGAAGTCTACTGTGGTGGGAACCTGATACATCACCTACAGAGGGCATGGTGATAGTGTAATTGATGAGTACCAAGAGCTTGAGAAGCTCCTTAGGGGCTTAAGAGGGACGGTGTTTTTTCCTGGTTTATTTTTGTTGTTCTTGCTTTGTTTCGTCTTCATTGTGTGTCCCTTTTCTTTGTATTCTTTCTTTTTATGTATATAGTTTTTAAACCTACATTTTTTTCTCTTCTTCAGTTTTCTAACTCTTGTTTTCAGTTGCTTTTCTTTCATTATACTTCCTTTTTTTGGCCTTCATTTTTTGTTCTTTTTTGGTTTTCTCCTATTTTCATCATTCTGGCCTTTTGATTCATTTGATTTTTTCCCTGTATTTTGTTCCTCGTATCAATTTTTCTATTTCAAGTTTTTTATTCTTATTCCTTTGCACTTTTTCTGAGTTTTTACTCATATTTATTTTTCTAGCTCTTGTATGGCTCTTTTTCTATCTTTTAAAAAATATATTATTACTATTATTCTTTTTATCTTCTTATCTCCTTCCTTTTCTCTGGTCCTAATATTTTTTTCAAGGAAACACAGACAACTGCAAGGATATAGAATACAAGGAAACAAGGGTCAAAAAAGAAACTTATCACACACACAAACAAAAACAACAGAATAAAGGACTAGAGTAAAAAAAGAAACTAACCAATCAAATAAACCCATCAAGATAAACAGATGACTAGACACGAAGAAAAATTACAACCCATAATAAGAAATAGGAACATATGGCCCAGTCTAATGAACAAAGTTAAAAACAGGAGGAGATGCAGAACAAGGAACAACTAATCAGAGATGTCCAAGCAAATATCATAAATTAAGTTAATGAAGTGAAGGAAGAGCTAAAGTATATTAAGAGTACACTGGTGGAAGTCACTGAAGAAATGGTAAACATACATAAAAAATAAATGGATATGATGGTGAGGAATTGCATAATGCAAGAAATAAAAAATACACTTAAGCACATAACAGCAGATTTGAACAAGGAGAGGAAAGAATTAGTGATGTCAAAGTCAGTACATCTGAAATTAAAAAGATAGTAGAACAGATAGATAAAAAGATGGAAAAAATCCACCAGGGAATTAGGGACTTTAATGACAACATGAAATGCACAAATATACACATTATAGGCATCCCAGAGGGAGAAGAGAAGGGAAAGGGGACAGAAGGAATGTTGGAGGAAATAATGGCTGAAAATTCCCCAACTGTTGTAAAAGACATGGATGTATATGTCCAGGAAGTGCAGCACACCCAAAACAGTATAAATCCTAACAGGCCTACACCAAGACACATACTTCTCAAAATATCCAATGTTTGAGACAAAGAGACAATACTGAAAGCAGCAAGAGGAAATATATCCATCACATACAAAGGAAGCTTGATAAGATTAAGTGCTGATATCTCATCTGAAACCATGGTAGCAAGAAGGCAGGTGTATGACATAGTTAAGTTAATAAAGAAAAAAAAATGACCGCCAAGAATTCTGTATCCAACAAAGCTGGCATTCATCAATCAGGGAGTGTTCAAAATATTCACAAATAAACAGAAATTAAGAGAGTTGTCAACAAGAAATTTGCCCTTCAAGAAATAGTAAAGGCAGTTCTGCAGTTTGAAAGGAAGAAACAGGAGAGAAAGGGTTGGAGGAGAGTGTAGGAAAGAAGATTATTGGTAAGAATAACTAAAAGATTAAAAGAGAAATAAAAACAACATATGACATACATAAACCTGAAGAAAATATGGACAATGTAAGTAATTCCTTCACAGTAATAGCATTGGATGTTAATGGATTAAACTGTCCAATCAATAGACACAGATTGGCAGAATGGATAAAGAAATATGCCCCATCTATATGTCGTCTACAAGAAACTCACCTTAGAACAAAGGACAGAAGGAGGTTGAAAGCGAAAGGTTGCAAAACAATTTTACCTGAAAACAATGAACAAAAAGGGCAAGGGTACCTATAATAACATCAGAAAAATAGACTTTAATTGTAAACTATTGTAAAAGACAAAGAAGGACACTATATATTAATAAAAGGGGTACACTATCAAGAAGAAACAACAATCATAAATATTTATGGACCTAACCAAGGCACCTCAAAATACATAAGGCAGGTTTTGGAAAAAACTAAGTGGAGAAATAGATGTTTCTACAATTATATTGGGGGGATTTAGTACATGATTATCACATTTAGACAGAACATCTCAAAAGAGTATCAATAAACAAACAGAGATCTTGAATAATACATTAGAGGACTTAGACCTAAAAGATATATGCAGAATATTACACCAAAATACAGCAGGATATACATTCTTCTCAAGCACACATGGATCATTCACCAAGATAGAACACACGCTAGGTCACAGAACAACTCTCAACCAATTCAGAAAGATAAAATTATAGTAATTTCTCTGAATGCAATGGAATGAAGCTGTAAATCAGTAAGGGAACCAGATTAGGCACAAAGATATGGTACTTAACACACTTTTAGACAATTAGTGGGTCAAGGAGGAATTTGCAAAAGAAAACAGTAACTACCTTGAAATGAACAAAAATGAAAATAAAATGTATCAAAACCTTTGGAATGCAGCAAAAGCAGTGCTGGAACAGAAATTTATAACCATAAATGCCTATATTAAAATATAAGAAAGAGTTAAAATCAAAGACTTACTTGCACACCTGGCTGATTTGGGGGAAAAAAACACACAAGAGACTAATCCCAAAGCAAGTAGAAAGAAGGTAATAACAAAGATTAAATCAGAGCTAAGTGAAATTGAAAATAAGAAAACACTAGAAAAAATTAACAAAACCAAAAGTTGATTCTTTGAAAAAATTATTAAATTTGTCATACCCTTAGCTAGACTAATAAAAAAAAGAGAGAAGATGCAAATACATAAAATAAGAACTGAAAAAGGGGATATCAAAACAGACCCCGAAGAAATAAAGAGCATCATAAGAGGATACTTTGAAAAATTGTATGCCAACAAGATGGATAACTTAAATGAAATGGAAAAATACATAGAAACACAGAAGCAGCCTTCATTGATGAAAGAAGAAATTGATGAACTCAGACCAGTCACAAGTAATGATATTGAATTAATCATCAAAAACTTTCCAACTAAGAAGAGCCCAGAATCAAATGGCTTCACAGGTGAATGCTATAAAACATTCGAGAAAGAACTAACACCAATCCTGCTTTAACTCTTCAAAAAAATAGAAGTGGCGGGAACATTGCTTAACTCATTCTATGATGGCAACATCACTCTAATACAAAGTCAAACAATGATGCCACAAAAAAGCAAAACTATTGACCAATTTCTTTAATGAATTTACATATTAACATCCTCAACAAAATACTTGCTAGTCATATTCAACTACACACCAAATCAGTTATACACCATGAACGAGTGTCTTTCATTTCTGGTATGCAAGGATGGTTAAATATAGGGAGATCAATCAATGAAATACATCACATTGACAGATCTAAAAAACAAAATCACATGATCATCTCTATTGATGCTAAAAAAGCATTCGATAAAATACAGCACCCTTTCCTGATAAAAACATTTCATATAACAGGAATTAATGGAAATTTCCTCAACATGATACAGGGTATATGTGAAAAAAATATCTAGCTAACATCATATTCAATGATGAAATGCTAAAAA
>JAQZBX010062415.1:0-16894 GCA_029593785.1 Cabassous unicinctus
TTTTTTTTTTTTTTTTTAATATATTTTTATTACAGAAGTTGTGAACTTACAAAACAATCATACACATGTGTAGAATTCCCATACAACAACCCTTCACCAACACACCACACCTTTGTGGAACATTTGTTACAGGTTATGAGAAAATACCATCAGACTATTACCACTAACTAGGTCCATAGCATACACTTGGCATAATTTTTACATACCCCCCTATTATTAACACAGTGTGTCTTTGGCACTGCTGCAAGAATATTACAGTATTTCTGTTAACTATAGCTCATAGGTTACAATAATTGTATTTTTTCCCATGCTTTTCCACATTCCCACTACCCTGCAATAGTGACGTATCAGGGATGGTAGATGGCCTAATGCTGCTTTTTCTTCCTTCTTACCTTATCATTTAAGATGGGCAGATCAATGATGGACAGGCAGGGCTGTTTAGAGCAGGTAGAATAGTTTACTTATGTAATTTTCTATTAACAAATATTGTGAAGATCTTGCCTAATTTTTCTGTCCTTTCAACTGAGGTGGTCCAAAATTTTGTGGCTAGAGACTCATCCCTTTGGGATCAGAAGGCCTTTCGAACTCCTCAGTTAAAATGCAGATGCCCCTGTTGAAATGTAGATTCCCCTGAGAGACATTACCTTAAGCTATGCTTCTGAAATGATGTATCCCCATGTCTAGGTATTTGGAGTGTGTGTGTGTGTATATGTGTGTGTGTGTGTGTGTGTGTGTGAACCTTGGCTTATGTGGCTCTTCTTCCTGAAATTTCAATTATATTTATCAGTAATTTGAAATATAAATTTTTATGTTAAAATAAAAAAAGGATCTATTATGGCATGAGTAACAAATTTGGGGACATTAAAGACACTTATGACTTACCGAGGTCACTAGCCCTATGATCTTACATGGATGGGTTTGTGCTTCTCTGCAGTAGTTTGTGGTGCAGCAATTTGAGAAGCACTGCATCATCGTGTCACTTTGCATGCAGGGCCAGGTGGGTGGTGGAAAGAGGAAGGAGAAGATGATGGGTGACTTGAGGACACAGGCTTGGGCATCAATAAAAGGAAGGGAGGGAAGAAAAGGATGGGTAGAAAGACTTCAGACTCCCAGGACAAATTTCACCTACACCCAATTTTGCCCACACGTAGGACTAAAGGTAGGAAGAACTTTCCTTGGGCCTAGCCATTTGGAGAAGAGCTAGCTGGAGGGGACATGTGTGCTATCTCACAATTCAAACCCTGCCCTGCCTCTGCTAGAATGCTTGTCCTGCCTCCATCCTGTCATTCAGATCAGGGCTCAAATGTCACTTCTCAGAAAGATCTTCCCCTTCCACTCAATCTAAAACAATCCTGCCTTCCATCTCCCTGAAGCAATCACTTCCTGTTGCATTGCTGCTTTATTTTGATATGACCTTATATATAAATTTACTTTCTTTAATCGCTTGCTTCCCCTAGTGGATCATAAGTTCTAAGATGTTAAGGACCTTCTCTCCTGTTTCCAGCGCACTATCAACTCCCAGAACAGTGCCTGGTGCTCAAAAAAGTGGTGACTGAATAAAGAAACAAATGAGTTACATAGATCATTATTAGCTAGAAGGAGACATCCAAGTATTTTGTTGACTTGTAATTTTATTATAATATGTTCCTTTAAAATTTGCACCATTTGAATAAGAGTTGGAAATACTTAAGCATCATTTCTTTTGTAGGTAATGAAACTTGAGCTATTATTGTAGTACCTATTACGTTACTTCTGGGTGACCACAAAATATTGTGTTTAGTAATAAGAATGGGAAAAGCCATTAGAATGTCAGGGAAAGAAAAACGGACCAAGTGTAAAATTCTCTTTAATTTCAGTTTTCTTAACTGTCAGGTGACAGGGAGAGTCTCTGGCTCTATGAGCTTTTTGTGACAGGTAATAAGAAACAGCAGAGAATATTTAATAAGTCATATAAACTGACTAGATAAAACATTTATTTAGAAGAAAATTGAACATCTTTTAAGCCATTGTGAAGCATGTCAGTCGATGAACTGATTATGGCTCAACCTTGTAGGAAGAGCTTAGTAGGGGTATAAGGTAGGAAACGATTTCCAAAAGCTTTCATTGCTGAACAGACATTTGTCTAGCCAATACAGGAATTTTCCTTTAATTTATACCCTATGTGATGCCATAATTTGGCTACTCCAAGCAGGCAGGGAAATTTGTATCCAAACTTGAGGGATCTTTTTTATCATTTGTTTTAATCAGAACTTTTGCCTCTAACTCGAAAATAACTTGCTGCTGCTCTCGTTTTGAGCCACAGGCTATTGCTTTTAGTTTTATCTGATTATTATGTTGGCACTGATGACTAAGTTTGGTATGTACTCTAACAGAGGAATTTGAAGTAAAAGATAGAAGGCATTTATAGATGCAAAGAATTTTTACCCTCCCTGCCTTCTTTTTAAATACCCATATAAATGAATAAAATAATGGCAATGCTTATGACTTAGATGAAAAGGCATTTACAGTTTCATCATTGTGGTTGTGACAGCAGCATGCCAAATTAAAATGTGATCTGATGTTTAATTTAGATTAAGGGTCTCTGTGCAGGTGTAATTCACTTTTTTTTTCCTTTCTTTTTTTAATTTTTTAAAAGATACTTAGCTTACATAAATGTTACACAAAAAATATAGGGATTCCTGTATGCCCCACTCCCCACACCTCCCACCCCCTCCCACATAAACATCCTTCATTAGTGTGGCACATTCATTGCAATTGATAAACGCATCCTGGGGCTTTGCCAATAAGCATGGACCATAGTTCACATTGTAGTCTACACTCTTTCCCACACAGTTCTGCATGTTATGTGATGACATAAAATGGCCTATACCTGTTGTTACAACATCACTCAGGACGATTCCCAAGTCCCGAAAAAACCCCCATATTACAACTGTTTTTCCTTCTCCCTGCCCCCAAAGGCTCCAGTGGCCACTGGCTCCACATCAATGTTGTAATTTCTTCCATTGCTGGTTATTCACTCTTATTACATACTAGATCCTTCCTTCTTTCCCAGTAATAAATTACACTCACAATTATAAAGAAACTAGATTTTCATCTTTCTTATATTTCTAAATGTTATTAAGCATTAAGGTGACTTTTCTCCAAATGAAAAAAAATGGCTTGTGCCATACATATCCCAGCAAAAAATCCTTATTAGGTAATTTTCTTTAAAAATGTGTCATTATCAGAAGAGCAACACCTCAGAATGGAAAGAATTCTGGACTGGTATTCAGAACACCTGGGTTCAAGTTTTAGCTCTGCCAAATAAGGGTCTTGGAATGAGTCTTTCTGCAGCTTCCTTATTTATAAAATATCCTCTTTTGGACTTCTTCCTGCCTTATAATCCTGTGGATTTTAAGATTTATACAAAAATTGTTTTGAACAGTGAGAAAACAAAAAAGAGAATGAAATCAGTGTTAAATGCTGTGAAGATTGCCATTGATTTAATTTATTAGGATTTCCTTAGAGGAATGCAAACTCCCTCTAAGGTTTTGGGGAAAAATCTTTTTCTGCCCTGGTCAGGACCTGAGTTGATTCCTTCTGGCAACAGTTTCCCTGGTTGGTAACATTATTTAACTAAAGACCGCTTCCCTTGGTCTCCCCCTAAGAAAGCTTAAAGAAATAGGAGAATAAACCAGAAGATCCTGAGATGCAGTTGACAGCCCCAAACCTTGGTGCCTTCAGGGCTCTGTTTTGTGGCTTTGGGGCTGTGCCCAGGAGTGCTGTCTGGTACAGCCTATCTGGTCTGGTGAGTGTGTGTGGAGGGTGGGGTGGAGGGGGTTGAGGAATTCATCTTTGTCTGCCTGGCAGGATACACTGGTTTTGGCCTTTCTTCCTGAAGAATTAGCTTCATTAAATTTTTAAGTAATGACTTCTGAAAAAGGACAAAGAAACAAGACTCTTTTCCAAAGACTTACCGCTTTGTGCCAACAAACGGTCATTAGGCCATACCATGCCAGGTGACACAGGGTGTGGTCTGATATTTAGTCTAAATACATATCTACTTTTTAAAATGGATATGGTAAAGGGATTTATAATGTTTCTTTTGTTAAGAATGACTTCTTAGAAAAGTGATCTCTCTCCTCCTTAATAACTAGAATTACCCAGAAAGACTCTGATAAAAAAAAAAAAAATCATTAGCCACGGCATATAGCCCCGGGCAGACATTTTGGTAAACTGTGGAATGCATTTTAGTGGTTTCATATTTCGGGATAGTCTGCAGCAGAGCCAGGAGAGTTGTCACTCCAGGGATCCAGTTTGGGTCTGCTGACCTCGCTGGAGCACCCGGTCTTGCTGTGAACAAAGTCCATTTTTACTGCCCCCCCGTCCATTTTTGCTGTTTTTGTGTCCATTCTCTGGGCGACTCTGTGTCTGTTTCCTGCCCTCTCTTCTCATCCTTCTCCTCCTGTCTTCACTGGTATTCCATCCTTGGAACCTCTGATGTGGGAGAGAGATGTCCTACCACCTGTACCACCTTAGTTCTTGTTTTTTTGGTGCGTCTTGTCTTGGCTCTCCCTTGTGTCACTCTCCTGTTATGTCATCATCTTGCTGTGCGGCTCGCGGGGCCTGATGGTGCACTTGCACACAGGGCCTGGTGGCCCATGTGCCTTCTATATTTTTCTTTTTTTTCTTTTTACCGGGAGGTCCCGGAGATCGAAAGCAGGTCCCTCCATATGGGAGACAGATGCCCAAGCACCCAAGCCACATCTGTCCCTCTGCTATATCTCTTAAGGTTGACCAAAGATACCCAAAGTTATACTCTTTTCCCATACAGGGTGGTCATATAATAAATCAGGCTTAGTTTATCACCAGCATTCCAAAAACCAGACCTAGGGAGAAAAACTAGGTCTGGGGACACATGCATGGTTTCTAATATAGTGAATGTTTAGTCTACCTTGATTATCACAAAATCAGGACAGCAAGAATATTTGCGTTAAGATTTATTTTTTAAAAATGTTCCATGTGTGCTTGTAAGAATGAATATTCTGTTAGGAGCTTATTATTTGTTTTGTTCAGGTCACTGATATCAATGTATATGTTTTTTCTACTTGATATGTTAGTTTCTGAGAGAGTTTGTTAAAATCTGCAGCTAAAATAGTTTATTTCTCTTTACAGTACTATCACTTGTTGATTGGCATATTTTGAAGTATTGTGTTATTAGAATATATTTTTATGATGAATATATCTTCTTTCTTGATTGTTCCTACTTCTTCTAACATTCTTCTTTGTCCCTTATATTTTTACTTTACATTAAATTTTTTTTTGATATTATGATTGCCATCCTATATTTCTTATATTTACCTGAATATCTTTTTCAACTTTTTATTTTCAATTTTTTGGATCTTTTTGTTTTTCATATATTTCTTATAGACAATATAGGATTTAAAAAATTCCATTTAAGAATCCTGTCTTTTTATTTGATAAGTTTAACCATTTGCATTTATTGTAATAACTGTTATATCAGGTATTTTTTCTGCTAACTTATTTTATATTTTTTCTTTTCTTTCATAGAGTTTTCTCTTCCTTTTAGTCTTTCCTGTTTTCCAATAGATAAAATTTTCTTCTTCTGGTTAAAATTATGTATTTTTATTTTTATGACAGTTTTTCTTAACTCATGTTTATTTCTATTAGTTTCTTGAACTTATCATTGTTTACCTTCCCATATTATTAGGCAATTGCTCATAAGTAGGTCCCTTTGGTTTTATCTCCCTTTTCCTCCATCTTTTTTCATGATGTTGATATCTTCTAGAATTTTTAGTTCTTTGTTTTTATGAATATGCTTTCTCTATTTTTTTTTCTTGGTGTAAGTTTTGATTTATTATTAGATTATCCTTACTTCCCATATTTATTGTTGCATCTCTTGCATTTTTGTCTTCTTTTATTTGAGTACTTCTAAAAGTTTGTAGTGTGATTATTTGAGTGGCAAAATTTCTCAGGCCTTTTATGACTGAGAATATCTTTAGCTTACTCTCAATGTTGAATGACATTTCAATGAGATATAAAATTCAAGGTTCAAAATCTTTTGCTTCAATACCTAAAGAAGTAGCTTCACTGTTTTCTTGCATATTTCTAATGCTGCTTTTGAGCTGTTTCATGTCAATTTGATCCTTGTTCTTTTGTAGGTGATCTGCTCTTCATCTCAGAAATCTTTTTTAAAAAATTGTCTATCTTTAGTATTCTTAATTTCACTTTGATATATCTAGGAATAGTTTGGCTTGTCTTATCCGTTTGGCACAGAATTGACCATTTCAATATTAAATCTTTATCTTTCTTTAGTTATAAGGTATTTAGCTCCATTATTTCTTCTAATATTTCTTTGTTTTAATTTTACTTTTTGTTTTCTTTTGAGACTTTATGTAGATGTTTCTAGTTCTATGTTTTCCTTCCATATCTCTAAGTTTTTCTTTTATTCTTCCTCCTTTCTCAGAGAAGTCTTCAACTTGGTATTCTCACAATTCAATTTTTTAAAGTTTCTGCCTTCTATTACTCCAATTGACTCTGTTCTTTATTTTGACTATTTTATTTTCATACTAATATTTCCACATAGGCTGCTTTTTTTCTGACTTCCTGTCCTTGTTTCATTTTATTCTCTATCTCTTAGAGAATATTTATAACACTTAATTTAAAATATTAATTTGTCTGTTCCAACAATTCTACTTCTAAATAGTATATGTTTTCTAGTTCATTGACTTTAAAAAAAAATTAAAGTTATACTTCTCAGATATCTTGTTTGTTATTTGAATCTGTGAGTTCACATTCCTCTGGGGCTGTTTAGCTGTTCTGTGTATTAGAGAAGGGAAGAGAGCCTGTCCCTAGGCAGCATCAGTACTAGCAAATTTGGGGAAGAGAAAGGGAGAACAGGTTATTCCTGTTTGTTTTCCTCCACTTAGCTCTTCTCTGGTCAGGAACTTGTCTTGAAATCTACCAGCCCTGGGATTTTAAGAGATGAGGATGCTGGTCAGTCAGCATTTGTTTTCCAACATTCTGGGTTCATGTGCTGCTCTGATATTTCCTCCCTATGGTCACAAATGGCCTAGATGATTGTTAGTGAAACCTCATGTGGAGTCAGGACATGAATATCTCAAGCCAAAGTGGGAGGAGGCAAGAGCAGAAATAAAAAGACTCCCCACCCCCGATCTTCTTATAGCTTATTCCTGGGCTTCAGCTATACAACTTTCACAAAAGCCATTTTATTGGCAAACTTCAGTCTCCAGGGTTCTCTTATCTTTGTATTCATTATTAATTGTGGCAATCTGTGTGTCCCTCTAGCTTCTGCAGCTTTTCTAGGGTTGATTTTGGAAGACAGAGCATCTTTGCAGGAGCCAGCACTATCTTTCAATTTCTCCTCCTGTAACCATCCCTTCATTAAAAGCCATTCAGAGTATGATGCAAATATTTGAAAGGAAATTTAAGAAGCCAGTTCACTTTCCTTCAATGAAAAATAAATCATCCAGGCAGCTTGGCCCCTATTCATTCTCTTAGAAGGAACAAGAAGCTTCAATTGGGGAGTGGCATTTAGTAGGAGAACCTTCTTTATCGTTTCAAAAAAATTTAATTTTTCCAAAAGATGTCTAGGAAACATTTTAAAAAATTCCTAACACATGAAAACTGTGAGGTAATAAGTGCATGTTGTATTAAGCTGCTAAAAAAAATGGGTGAAAGCAAAGCAGCTCAGTTGGAATGGGAGAAGCTGTACCAGGAACCTAGCTCACAACCTCACACTGCTCTACATGGGTGCTGCCCCCCAAGACATCTCTGTAGAACCTAAGTCTTCCAGAAAATAGGAAATTTGCTTTTCTAAGTTTTAGAACATTTTTCCTTAACTGCACTACCTCAAACTGATTAAGTTATTCCTGCTGCCCCATATTTTTACGTTCTTCCTAAAACTTCCTAAAATAAAGAAACTCTACCTAATAGTGACAATTACTTGGCCTATACTAATAAAGTTACCACCATTCTTTGTTAACCAATAGTTATAACTTTTATAACAAGTGATTTAATGTTGTGTCAGAGAAACTTTGCTGATTTTACTATTGTTGCATTGATATTTTTCAGTGTAAACAAATAGTGTTATAAAATATTTATTGGAATATATATACTCCAGTAAACAATTTTTAAAATTATTTTACTTTATGGTGTTGTAGCAGTTTGAGATTATTTTATGAATTCCAAAAAGGGAAAGATTATGTTTGCAAGCTAATCTATCCTCTGGGTGTGATACCCTTTTATTGCACTGAATTCAGTTGAGGGACTGTTGATTAGGGTACTTGATGAGATTGCTTCAGGGCTTTCGATTATCTCAGTGATGTGTGACTCAAGTTGAGTCTCAGCCCCTTGCTGGGTCTGTAATGGACATTCACTCAGACAGACACAGGAAGAGAGGGCTCTGCCATTTTTGATCCTGCCATGTGACAGAAAGGAGAGGCTCAAACAGCTGAGAAAAATGGAAAAGGGGCAGAAAAAATATTTGGAGAAATAATGGCCAAAATTTCCTAACCCTTATGAAAGGCATAAATATCAATACCCAAGAAGGACAACACACCCCAAACATAATAAATCTGAATAGACCTACTCCAAGACACCTACTATTTAGAATGTCAAATTCCAGAGGTAACGAGAATTCTGAAAGCAGCAAGAGAAAAACAATCACATACAAGCGATGCTTAATAAGACTAAGCACCAATTTCTTGTCAGCAACCATGGAGGAATACATCACTAAGAATGAAAAACAGTAATATAAATTTATGCACCTACCCAAGGTTCCCCAAAATACATGAGTAACACACTGGTAAATCTGAAGAGAGAAATAGATGTCTCTACAATAATACTTGGAGACTTCAATACTCTCATCTTTGGATAGAACAACTGGACAAAGGATCAATAAGGAAACAGAGAACTTGAATAAAATGATAAGTAAACTAGACCTCACAGACATGTATAGAATATTGCACCCCAAAACAACAAGATATACATTATTCTCAATTGCTCATGGAGCTTTCTCCAGGATAGACCAAACGTTGGGCACGAAACAAGTCTCAGTATATTTTAAAAGACTGAAATTATGCAAAGCACTATCTCTGAACATAATGGAATGAAGATGGAAATCAATAACAACTGGAGAAAGGGAAAATTCACAAATATAAGGAGGTTAAACAACATACTCTTCAACAGTCAGTGGGTCAAAGAAGCAATCACAAGAGAAATCAGTAAATGGCTTGAGACAAATGAAAATGAGAACACAACACATCCAAACATATGGGATGCAGTGAAGGCAATGCTGAGAAAGAAATTTATAGCCCTTAACACATACATTAAAAAAAAGACATTTTCTTTCTTTCTCTTTCTCACTTTTTTGTCTCTTTCTTCCCTTTGTCTTTCTTTCTTTCCTCCTTCTTCCTTCCTTCCTTCCTTCCTTCCTTCCTGCCTTCCTGCCTTCCTGCCTTCCTGCCTTCCTTCCTTTCTTTCCCTATTGTTTATTTTTATCAAAAATATGTTTACTCGTTCATATATCTAACAAATATTTATTGTCTACTGTGTGCTAGGCACTTTCATTGCTGATGTGCTTGTGAATTCTACATTCTAGTTGTAAGCAGACAATAAAGAAGCAAATTAAAAAAAATACCTAAAATCAAAGACCTAACTGAAGCCCTGCAGGAACTAGAAAAAGAACAGCAAATTAATACCAAAATAAGCAGAAGGAAAGAAATAACAAAGATTAGAACAGAAATAAGAGAAATTGAGAACAACGACAAAAAAAAACAACAACAGAGAGAATCAACAAAACCAAAAATTTGTTCTTTGAAAAGATAAAAAAAATTGACAAACTCTTTATTCAGAAAAAAAGAGAGAAGCTACAAATAAATAAAATCAAATTTGAGAAGGGGGACTTCACTACTGACTCCACAGAAATAAAAGAGCTCATTAGAAGATACTATGAACATCTGTACACCAACAAACTGGAGAATGTAGATGAAATGGACAAATTCCTAGAAGTACATGTACAACCTACACTGACCCCAGAAAAAATAGAAGACTTCAACAAACCAATCACAAGTAAGGAGATTGAAATAGTCATGAAAAACCCCTGAAAGGTGAAAGGCCAAGGATCATTTGGCTTCACAGGTGAATTCTACCAATCATTCAAAGAAATAATACCAATCTTGCTCAAACTCCTCCAAAAAATAGAACAGAAGGGAATACTACTAAACTCATTCTATGAAGCCAACATCACCCTAATATCAAGCAAGATAAAGATAATGTGAAAAAAGAAATCAATGATTCTGGGTCACAACATTCTAGATCTTTTTCCATTTATTTACACATTACCTAAAAATGTCTAACTCTTTTAAAATTTTAAGAACTCTATTGAGAGTAATTTTTAACCATCAACATTTTTGCTGATATATAGAACAACATTTCTCAAAGTGTGTTCCACGGACTGTCAAAAGGTACTATTAATGAAGTTTTTGAGGCCACACATTTTTATTTTGGAAAACATTCTGAGGACTGATGTTCCCCAGAATATACTTTGATAAATGCTGGCAGAATCATAGATTTTTTTTTTTTTACAGCTGAATGCAATTCAGAGATGATTTATCCCAATCTTAATATTTTAAGTTGTCTAAATTCACATAAGTAATTAATGGCAGAGTTGAAACTTAAAGCTCAGTTTCTCTGAATCCCAATATAACAACTGTCAACCATTTTAACAACTTATACATAAAAAGAGAGCTTTTAAAATTCCATACATTTGTTGGGTCAAAACAAAGGAATTAAGCCTGTATTTTTCAATTTAAATTAAATATAAAACTGATGTTCTTTCTGCTATCTGAATAATACTCTCTAGAACTGTTAACATTTCCTTCTTGATCAGAACTATGCCTGATTTTCATGAGAAGAAAGTATTACCAACAGATTTTGGCATTGAATGTCCATGCAGAAGTCAATTCAGAAACAGATGGGGTCCAGGAGGTGTAAGGATGGGAGTGAGGAGAACTGGGGAGTGGGAGACGGAAAAGAGCCATCCGCATGAATGATGTTGGAACAGCTGAGTCAAACCTGAGCTTCATTAAAGTTTCCATTTTCTGCCCTAAAATTTGGAAATAATAACATTCTTCAGATCCCCTAGGGGTTTATACTTGCCTTTTTACAGACTGGGGAGGGAATGGCAAACAGCCTTGTTCCATGTCAGGCCCAGTGAGCTCCTGCAACTCCAGCTCTCACGCTCTGTGTGCCTGCCAGCATTTTGATAACTCCAAGAAGATGATCTCATCTCAGGCATTTGGGGAGAAATTGTGTATTCTATGACCGGGAAAATCTTTGTCAGCTCACTCTTTTTGAGAAACACTGGAGATAACTGTGTCCATTTTCTCAAATCATTTTCCATCTGTCTTATCTTCCTTATCTGACATGGGATGTACCACAATACTTAACAATTACGTGCATCTTTGGAGACATTAGGATCTAGCCCAGGGGTTCATAACCATCAGTCCATGGGCTGTGAATGAAGGACCATGGATGAGCTTTAAAGGGCCTAATTATCCCTGAAATGGTGGGCAAAACCTTGTGACTAAGTCCATTTTTCTGGGAAAAGAGTTCATAGCTTTTATCATATTCTCAAATGAGTTGATATCTCAAAAAAGTTTAAAAACCACTGATCTAGCCAAAATTGCCTAGCTACCAGAGTTGAGGAAATTGAGCTTTGAAGAAGTTGAATGCCTTTATTTAAGAATAAAATCATACAATTTTCAGCAGATGTTAGGCTTCCAATCCAATTTAAGTTAATCACCTAGCATTTAGTGAATAATTTTCTTTTTGGCATTTCCCTGTATTTGAGCACTCAGATTTTGAAAAGAATATGGGATTAGCCATCCCAAAATAAAATTCTTAATTGTTTGTGAGGCATTCAGAAGTGAGAGGATAGAGTTGCTTCCTCTGCTATTCTATTGCTCATATTTTTTATTTTACTCTTCTGCTCAGCATCTATTCTTTCATAGTTACTTAAAAATAATCACAATGAGCAATAAAAATTGCAAGACAGTCCCATTTTGCATGGGGGTTAGTTTCTGCATCAGTTAGAATCTGGCTAGGAAACTAATTATTCTAGGTTTTTTGGCAGAGTGAATTTAATAAAGGGAATTAGTGACACAGCTGATGAAAGAGCTCAGCAGCCAAACAGGGAAGGGTGAGGCAATCCAGAGAATAGCAACAGCACGACACTGCTCCTTCCAACTTATCAGAGGGAGAAGTGATATTTCTAGATCCTAGAAATTGGGGTCCTCCAAAAAGACCTTGAATCATGATGGGAACTGTCTAGTGGGAGCTGGAGCTACAGAAGTGATCCAGCCATTGCTAGAGTCACCAGCAAAAGCAGGGGGCAGGGGGAGAAATACTCTGCTTCACGTAGTCCTCCTGCACTCCAGTCTTCTGCCAGTGCCCCTCACTGGCCAAACCTACCTGGAAGGCATGGGGCAAGGGACCCTGGAAACCATAGTTCCCTGAAATTCAGAACACAATAGGAGATGGGAGTAAGATGGACACAAGAACAAAAGAGCAGTTACCAGGAGACATTCTAAGCCAAGCACAAAAAACTAGGTTGTCTAGAGTCAAAATTATACTTAAAAAGCCCTCAGGAAAATGCCGCTTTGGAGAAGAGCTCACATCCTTCTTTAAGTTCAGCATAGCTGGTTTAGCCTCTGGTGTCAGAACAGAAAACTTTCTTTGATTGAGTAATAGATAGCACAGTTGGCTTTCCTCAGGAGTCATCTGGTATGAAAAACATGCATATTGCAATACTCAAATCACTCTGCTTAGTGACATTCTCATACCTTGAGAGGTTCCCAGAAAAACAGTGGCAAAGCAGATTCACACTTTCCATTTCACAATCACTTAGAAATCTCTCTCTCTGTATACACACACACGTATATATGCATAAATGTAATATGTACCTAGATATGTATTTAAAATAGGTGTATCTGCATATATAAATATATATACATTTATATAGGCATGTAGATAGGTATAGCTATAGATATTTAGTAGAACGGATGGAAGAATTATCTACACTATTTAATTGCTACTTCTCTCCTTTTCCTTCTTTTTTCCCCCCACATACTTGAAACTTGTGTAAGTTAAATGCTCTTAGAATGCCACTCAATTATATTGAATTCTTCTATGTGTTAGGTATTTGGCTTGGAGATGGAAATAAAAAATGGGTGAGACTAAATTTAATGGGCTTGTTTGGAATCAATAGAGTGGAGTTTATGTAGACCACTGAAAAAGAATCCAAGACGAGAAGATTGTATAAGAAGTTGGTTTATTTTGTGTGGTAGACTGTTTTTTTTTTTTTTAATATTTTAAGAAATCTTGTAATTTGAAGTGTGTCATCCCACATGACACAGACTTAGTGACACATCAAGGAACCAAATACCATATACAAAGCAATATCAGGTAAAGATAGATAATTTGTATGACTCCTTGCCAATATAAAAAATTAATCTAAAAAAATAATATAATTTGCCACCTATGATTTATTTCTTATCTGTCTTGCTTATCAATTTGGCTTAAAATAATGTATTAGCACATCATAGGGTTTGTAATTAGCAGTACTATTATATGGGGATGACAGTGGTTGAAAGTGTAAGTCTAAGGTCATGCATTTTACTAGAAGGAAAGCTAAAAAATGTAACATGGGACTGTATATCATAGTGAAACCTCATTTGAAATACAAATATGGGTAATATTGTATATATAAGACTGTTTATTACAAAATACATATACAAATAAATTAGAGAGACGGAAACAGAATAGCAGCTATGTAAGGCAGGGTAATTGAGAAGTGATGAGTTTTAATTATTATTATTATTGGAATAATGAAAATACTCTAAAAATGATTGAAATGATGAATACACAACTATTTTATTTTACCAAATACCATTGATTTTACACTTTGGATGGATTTATGCTTTATTAATATGTATCAAAATTGATTTGTTAGAAAAATAATGTATTAAGAGGGCAAATTGTCTTCGTTATTTAACAGTCAATATTAATCATTATTTCATGCACTTTACACTGACTAATACAATTTCTTCTTAATCCTCATCACAGACAGTCTAGGTAGGTATATCCCCCATTTCTGGTGAGAAAACAAAGACAAAGGGATTAAGTGATTTGCCAGTGATCAGGCAATTATTTGTGGTAGACATAGACTCACTCCAACCCTGTTCTTCTGACTGTACTAAATCTGTTCCATTACTTCACATGGTTTCATAAAACCCACTGCTGGGCATATGCAAAGAGGAGTTATGGATAACTGTATAACTAACTCTTTTGGCTGTGGAAATAATAGAAATGATATAAATGTTTAATAAAAGATTTTGGTCAGACTTATCTGATTTCCCTGTAACAAAATGATTGGTGTTGCTTTTAGCAATAAAATTTTTTTTGAGGTAATGGGACCGGGGATTGAACCTGGGACCTTGTATCTGGGAAGATGATGCTCAACCACTAAGCCACATAGACTCCCCTGAGTTGGCTCCCTCATCTCTTTGCTCGTTGTTTTGTTCATTGTTTGCGCTCATTGTCTACTCATTGTTTGTTTTGTTTTCTTTAGGAAGCACTGGCAACTGAACCTGGGACCTCCCACATGGGAGGCAGGTGTTCAACTGCTTGAGCCACGTCTACTCTCCAGCAATTAATTTAAAATAGGAACACAGACTATAAGTATGATTCTTTACAAATATTTAATATAAATTTAAAAAATATTTTGAAACATTTTACTTTAGAATAAGCAGAACATAATGTTATTCAGAGAATAGATTTCTAGTTCTTTTCTGCCACCAATGGTTGGTGTCACCTGGTAGAGTGAAAAGTGCATAGGCTTTGGAATTAGAATAAATGGATTAACATTTCTGCTCTACATGTTTCTACCCATTTGATTTTGGACTAGAAATAAAAGAAAAGCCTTCTTTTCTTAAGTGTAAAATGAGGATAGTGATAACTATCATGCAGAGCTATGAGGATTAAAATAATTAATAAAAAGCATCTGACACAAAAAATGTGCTTGATAAATGCTGGCTATTTTTGTGGATTTATGGTTACCTCATATTGATTTTTTTTAGACTTTGGTACCTGCAGAAAGAGTCAATAATTCTAGACAGGGTATTTCTGGCCAAAATGCAATTCAGGAAATCAACTTTTTCCCAGAGGTCTCTTGTTGTTATTGTCATTGTTGTTGTAGTTTCCCAAGAATTTAGGAGTACTAGGTTGCACAGTTATCAAACAGTGGTATAGAGAGTTAAGTAGTTGCAATTTACTCAGATGGACCTTCAGTAGACATGTACTGGTTGTGTTCACCCCAAAAAGGCTTTGTGCATTTGTCAATCAAAAAACAGGATATTTCTTATTTAATTAAAGCATTCCAAACTTTGAAATCCTTGGACTCATTTGGAAATAGTGCCACCCAGACTGTAGCTTCTAGGAGTATGTAGATTGCTTGTTCTACGTATTTTTTTTTGAAGGCATATTTGATCCGTGTTTAAGGAAGTTCATCATTATGATTATCTACTGTATGCATAGATGCAGCAAAATCTAATTATGCTTCCAAACTTTTAAATATAGCATTGTCAGACTTTCTGAAGTTACAGAACTTAAAAAAAATTCCAGGTAAGTGACAGGTAGGGATATTGACTTTTGTTGTTAACTGCAATTCTTCTCACAAGCAAGAGCAGGACTATTTCTTGAGGAAGAGAGTGTAATTCAGAGAACGAAGAGAGAAAAGAACTAAATTTAGGAAATGTATCTGCTTTCAAACCGTAATTTCCTTCTCCTTGCCCTTACTTCACCACTTCTTTGTTTCTAATTCTGCATTTCTATCCATGAATTTTTTTACTTTTCCTGTAAAAAATCAACTTTGTTTTTGTCAGACTCACAAAACTCATTCTCCTGCTATTTCCTAGGGAGCTGGAAATAAAATTTGCACAATGTATCAGTGAATCTCCATTTGCCAAGCCCACTCAAGGAATGATCACTTAGCCAGCTGCCAACATTTTCACCTATGTGCTCAAGCTGATTGCTTTTTCAGGCTATGGGCTTGTGCCCTCAGGGAATAAAAGAATATTGACTGAAGTAGTATTTTTCTTTAACTGACCTGGAAAAACCATTGAACTGAAATACAATGAACTGGAAAAACAATGGCGTTTTCATAGAGTCCTTTAATTTTCCCACATTTTCTTGGCAGGATGCTGCTGAAATCACATTATGGCATCAGGAAGCTAAAGCTCTCTTTGTCATTGTCAATTCCTGTGATGGTGAATGAGAACACTGACAACTTTGTACAAGACAGCCTGAGTTAAGGAAACTCTTAAGTAATATGGTCATTATTTTCTTTGGGGTGATTGGCTGCTTCTTTGGTTAGTTTCCACTACAGAGGTGCACAAAGTAGCACATAGTAGTTTTGGAACTCAAAGAGCTATTTATGTTTACTATATAATACACTGAATAAGAAATTCAAGTCCTGAACAAGAAATACCTAGAATGCAAAAATATCCAAAACTTGAAACCTACTACTAAAATTTTTTACCCAAATATCATGAGATATATGAAATATATAAAAATATATGAAATATATAAAATGACTCAAGATTCTGAAGCAAATCAGGAGTAGACTGGGAAACAGAACTCGAGTATCTCAAGTCTTTGTTTAAAGATCTTGAGGAGCTCTTCACTACCTTCACTTTCAGTGGAGATGAAAAAGGACAGTCAACAAGGGCATGATGACTTTCCAGAAGTTTCATTGAAACCATAGCACTTTTTGGTATACAGCAGGTACTTATAAGTGCTTTAGGAAGGGAAG
>JAQZBX010062416.1:0-16898 GCA_029593785.1 Cabassous unicinctus
AAAGGAAGGAATGTCCAGTTGCCCGTTATTGACTAACCAGTCCAGCGCCCAATGAGGCATATTTCTCAAGGAGTCCAACAGTAGCCCCATACCGTTTTGGCCCTCCTTTGCAGTGCTTTGCCTTGCACCCAGCGGTACCAATCACAGCATAAGCTAGGAGCATGTTTTTGCAGGTAAACAATTTAAAAAGGAAAGATATAGCTATTATGATTAAGATTATAACCAGGGTGAAAGAGGCCCCAAGTTCTGAGGTGCCCAGTCCTCCTCAGTAAGTTGGGTATCCTTGATCCCTCCTTGACCAGCCACGGACCTTGTCTCGCATCTGGTCTTGTCGAGAGCTAAGCACCTCCATTGATGGCCGCCACAGTTTATGAACTGGGATTCTCCTTTGAGCATTATATCTCAAAATTTGCAGAGGAGTTTCAGGAATTTAAAGGAGCTACTCGATTAGCAAAGGAAAATCACACACAAAAATGATGGAACTTACCATTACACTTTCAGAGGAATCAGCAGGAGGGGATCTTCAGGCTCCTTTAATGCCAGAAAGTATGGATGGGACAGATGATGAAAGAATGCCTGACCTGACACAGAACTCAGAGCCAAGGGCTGAACCAACTCAAAATAAATTACCTTTTTCATGTAGTTAAGCAGCAGCAAACATTGGGAGGGTGAACTCACTGCCCTTAAAGGAAATTGTGTCAAACTCACTGCAGCCCTGTTTGAAGCCATTGCAAATGTGAAAAATTGGAAACAGCAAATTGCTGCCTATCAAGAGGAAGGAGAACTTCTGCACAAGCCAGTGACTGAGCTTGAATGTGTTGGTAGTCAAGCAAATACTGTGCATACCCATAGGGCAGAATTAAATCAGACAATACGAGAACTGGAAGAGGCACTGAAAGTGAAGGGAGAAGAAATAGGTTAAAACAAATAATTGATAATGACAGAGAATTTTACAAGAACATCTGTGACTCAGAAACTACAGGTAGTAGAAATTCAAAACAAAGACTTGGAGGGAAAACTATCTGACTTAGAGCTTCTTCTGGAGAAAATCAGAATGAACAAGAAGCTTTCCCCAATAACCTGAAGACACTTTTGGAAATTCTTGAGGGAAAAATATTTGAACTAACAGAATTACTAGATAACTTGGTCAAGCTACTAGAATGCAGCTAAGAAAAATGAAATTTCAGTGCTAATTGATTCAAATATACATTGCCTTCATAGGAACTGTTTGGGCTCTGCATCAAAATTGCACACAAAAAATTGAATATCACTTTTCCAGGAAGAGGGTCTTTTGAAAATTGAAATTGTATGTTTCAGTGTAAAATTTAGAATTCAGTTTGTACCTAATAGGGGGGGAAAGAGATGAAAAACTTGAACTACAAATAACCTCTTTGTATATTATGGACCATAGTCAACTAGAAAGTTATAAATAGACATTTAATGCAATCTTTTTTCTTATATTAGCCAGTGGAAAATTTAACAATGTCTGGGTCACATCCCCTTTTTGTGTTCAGTACAGTGAAGTTTATCTGCCTTTTAAATTAATTTATGTATGCTATTTAAGAACTGTGTTTTGTGCAAAAACTTAGTGATGACTGCCCTGTCCTTTGTTATAACCTAAATAATTTCTCAGGATATTTTGCAATGCTGAGAAGCAGTACCATTACCAATTAATTCTTTCCAGATGTGAGACAGAGCTGCATTTTAAGTGGAAACACACTTACTATAAGTGCTTCCCTTTTTTATACTTGAAAACATTTCCCTCTGGTGACCACCCTGGTGCACTCTGGTATTCTCTAATCTTGTCCACTGTTTAGTTTGTTTCTCCATATTGATACCATGTATTTATGAGAAGACATTGTCTCCCATTTTATTATACACTTTAAAGCCAACTAATGAAGGCAGCTGAGTCCTTCAGAAACATTTCTTTTTAAATTTCTATTAAATTTGACACACACTACTGAAATACAGGAGCCCATCATCGGCATCTGCTCTAGAAATGTTAAATATATTTACAGAATATGCAGTTACATTTGTTTGTATATTTTGCAATTAATCTTTTCTGAATGATCGATGCATTTCAATTTAAGAATAATAAACATTATTCTTGGGGAACTGTTTATTATAGATCATTTTAAGGCATGTAGATATTTTGAAAGGGATCCATTTACATCACATAGCCAATCAGAGAACTGGCTCTAAATTGTGGTCTGGAAGATGGAAATGGAGTTGTGTACTCTATCTGGGTCTTCACATCATCCATATCCACATTCAAACCTCACAAGGCAATATTCTGAACTGTCAACTGGGCATTTCAAAACCAGAATTAAATTCAATAAGCTTTTCCCAATGAATAGGTTTTAATGTTGCTTGATGTAATTTTAAAAGACTTTCAGCAAACATGCGTTTCTTTTAAGAAACCATTTTATAAGTAAGCCGAGTGCTGTGTAGTCTGCTTATGGAATATCAATTACATCCAAGTACCTTTAGTCTTGCTGTACAATGCCTGTGATGTTGAGGAGGGTTTTTTTTTTTTAAAGTTTATGCTTGAATATCTGACTCTATGGAGTCTACAAATGCACTGATTTTTTTTGTTTGTTTGAACACCAACATGGTTGAATTATTAAGTACAAAATTAAGTTCATTAATTAATTTGTAACCATTTTTTTTTGCAGAAACATCTATTCAACACTAGACAATTTTTTTATATGTATGTGCTTGTACATAAATGCGTGTTAATTTATATTTGAAAAATAAATGGTTTGTTTCTGAAATGAGTTTTCAAGTGTCTTTTAAAATCTATCAGTCAGTCATCTTGTGTGATATGTGCTATAACATAACATCATGTATGTTACCTCCATCTATTTTGGGATATTTTTCTCACCTATTTATTATAGGGATAATAATTTAGTTACATGTGCAAGCTCAGAACTGAGATATTTCTCTGATAAATCAGGTAATAAAATTTTTTTGATTGATGGATCTTAAAACTTAAAACAAACTATGATGTTGCCTGATTGTTCCTAAACATGTTTTCTAAAGTTTTTAAAGGAAAGGATGAACTCAAGGCTTCAATATATCCACACAAGTTCCTCATGAATGACATGAAAGTTTCTAAATTGTGCCCTGAAAAAAATTCTTCTTTCATTTAGCCATGAAGTTGAGAGTTGAAAACAAGATGAAGAATCTTATCATGCAAGGAGCTGAGAATTCAATGCAAATTGAATTCTTAGCCTTGCAGGGTGTCTGCTGTTAAAGGGAAGGCATTAATTAGGAAGGAATGGGAACCAGAAAATTGGAATAGGGACATGGATGCTGATCTGGATCATGGTGATGCCCTTGAACCCTTAAATTCTATTGAGGATTCTTTGCCATAAACCTGCAATGGTCTGAC
Organism: Cabassous unicinctus; assembly: GCA_029593785.1. Lineage (NCBI taxonomy): Eukaryota > Metazoa > Chordata > Mammalia > Cingulata > Chlamyphoridae > Cabassous > Cabassous unicinctus. The sequence goes on from JAQZBX010062416.1 coordinate 3,395, forward strand.
TTGAGGAACCAGCAATCTGAACTTAGTCTGGCAAAACTCTATTTTGCCAGATAAAAGTAATGGAGAACTCTGAAGAGGTTGACTTGCAAGACACTGCTGATTTCTCTCATGCCCACTGCATCCCACTTCAATCCCAAGCCTATAACTAGATTGAAGCCCCAAGAGGCCCATAAAGGTGAGGTACAAAATGTGACCCATGAAGAGATACACTATGCTCCAAAAGAACTAAAAGAGTTTTCCAATTTTCTTTTGTGCAGAAAGAAACCAGGGGGAAATGTGTGGGAATAGATATTAAGGATTTGGTGTAATGGAAGAAGGAACATAATGTTGAATCAGGCTGGATTTGTTATGGGCTCATACCTGTGAATCATCAGGCAGCGAACAGAGTTACTATACTAAGCAGGGTAACTGATCCACACAATGGAGATAAAGAAGAGTGTGCCTTGTTAAAAGAGATCTCCTAGGTAATCTCTAAGTACTACCTTTCATTAAAGTCAATGGAAAACTAAAGGATCCCCTATAGGTAGGACTATTAATGACCTAGACTTTTTAGAAATGAAGATTTTGGTTGCCCCAACAAACAAAGACCCATGCCTAGCTGAGGTGTTTGCTTAGTGTTTAGAGGAAATATGAAATGGGTAGTGGAAGAAGGTAGCTATAAATACCAGCTTTGATGATGTGACCATTTATAGAAATGAAGACTATGTTTATGAATATTTCTTCATTTTCTAAAAAAATGTTTCTATACACATACATAAAGCAATTGTCTGTTTTCTTCCCTATCTTTTCCACTTACATAACAAGTTGTATTAACTTCATGTCATGTATTTAAGTTACAGGCTATCAAGGATAAGAGTGAATATCACCCAAGGACTTGCATCCTTTTCTGGGGAAAATGTTAGTGTTTTCAGATGCAGTTAGGACAGTTTTATTATCTTAGGTGGAAGGAAGCTGTGCTATGGTTTTTATCTGGAGATAAATGTGGTTCAAGATGTGTATGGCTGCCAAGTTTATAAGGGGTACACTGTGATGGTTACTTTCACATGTCATTTTGGCTAGGTTATTGTGAGCAATTGTTTGGCCAGGTGAAATATGGCTAGACTGTTACTGTCAGGATAATTCAAAGATGGATTTACATTTATAGTCAACTGATTACATCTACAGCTGATGGTGTCTACAGTCAAAAAAGGAGATTGTCTTTGCAATGGGTATCATATTTATATGTCTTCAAGTTTACTATATATTTTTTAGTGACTAATTTGCTTTAAGATTCAGTTTTTCATTTCTAATATGTTATTTCTTAACTTTAGAAATTCCAATGGTTTTCTTTATATCTTCTATTTTTCTTTTCATTATGTTCATGTATTATCTTATATCCTTTAGCATGTTTTTAAATAGCCATTTGAAAATTCTTCTCTGTTAATTCTATTTTGTCTGCCATTACTTGCCCTATTGATAGATTTTTCTCCTGGTATATGTCACATTTTCCTTTTTCTCATGTTCAGTAAATTGTATTGGATGCTGGACATTATAAATGTTAAAATTTAAATATCTGAATTTCTGTTGTCTCTCTTATTGAGTGTTGACATTTGTTTTAGAGGAAGTTAAGTTATTTACAGAGCAACTTGACTTTTTCTTGTCTGTTTTGTTGATAGGTTTTGATAGGCAGATCCAGAGTACTTTCATTCTAGGCATAGTTCATTCCTAATACTAAGTGGTTTCTCTTCTGGGGTTTCTAATGAATGGTCTGAGTGTTCAGTGAGACCTCTCCATGTTGTCTGGTCAGAACTGAAATGTCTCTTAGCAGTGTGTAACTCTGAGAATTTTCCCTCCTACCTAGTACTGCTTTGCACAGTCTTGAGGAGTTTCATTATATGTCACAGACTAAAGGCAACCGTATATATATTTCTAGAGCATTTTCTGTGAATGCTCATACTTTCTGGAACTTTTACTTGAAAACTCCAGTTGCCTTAGCCTCTGCAAATTCTGATCTCAATCTCTTTCACTGAGTGATATCAGTGGGCAATTCTATTGTTTCCTCTCCTTATGGGTCATCTTGAGTGTGATACCAGGTTAAAAGCCAGGTCAATAATAACACTCATCACATTTATTTCCTTTTCTGGTCTCACATTTTTGACCAATGTTTAAAAACAGTTGTTTATTATATTTTGCCTAAATGTTTTTGTTGTTTTTTTTTTAGAACGGGAGGGTAAACCTGGTACCAGTTATTTTGACATGGCCTGAACCTGTGTTCTTCCAAATGAATTTGAAGATCACATTCTAAGTTTCCATTTGAATAATTCTGGTGGAACTTTATTCAATTTATAGAACAACTTGGAACAAATTAACATATTTCAATGTAGACTTCCTATCAATGGACATGATGGATATTTTTATTTAGATCTTCTTTCATGTCTTTCTAGGAAGTTTTAAAATATTATCCCTTAAGAAGTAGCTCATTTCTTGTATTGAATTCCTCTCCTGGGGAACTCTGCCACATTTTCTAATGGAACAGTAACAATCCACCAAGTACAGGGGAAATGATTACTGAAGAAGGATTATCCATTGACGGGCCCTTGTTATTGATGACTGTGCTTATGAGCCTTTGCTCTTGAAATTACAACTTAGCCTAGTGTTGTAGGGTGCATAAGAGTTATGTCCTGAGACATCCATGTTGCTCAAATATGTCCTTTCTGTAAGCCAATGTCAGCATATAAATGCATTACCTTCCTCCAGTGTGGGACATGTTTCCTGGGGATGAGGCTTCCTGGCATCTAGGGATTACTACCAAGCACTGACTGGTGATACAACTGGAAAAAGGCCTTGAATAAAAGTGGGAAAAGATAAAGACAAATGAGTTTATATGGCTAAGAGATTTTAAAGTGAGTCAGGAGGTCATCAGACAGGCAACACTTATGCATTTCTCAGCAGGATCTCATAGACTGCCAAAATAGATACTACCCCAAATAGTGGGGCTCCTGAGGACTCTAGAGACACTTAGGTCCTTTGGTCATGGCAGATAGCTCAAGAGTTTTGTGCATTGCCAGTGGGCCCTACTTTGGAGTTTGTGCTCCCAAGTGTGATAGAGTTGGACTCAGTTGTGACTTCTCTACATGTGCCTCTTCTGTCTGTTCTATTCAAACCCATAGTTGGTGCTGGAGTTGGTAAGTGTACATCCAAGAGACTTGAATCTCTGGGATGACTGTGTGCCAGCTAGGCCCTGAGCCTCAGCAGAGTTGTAACACCTATCTTCCAGTACATTGGATTAACCCAGGACAACTAACAAGGAGGTGAGGATGGACAACCACCACACCAAGGAGCCAAGAGAGTCTACAACTGCAAGAGTCCCATCCATCAGCCATATCATATCAAAACCCCTTCTCAATAAGAGATGGAGTGGGCATCACCATTCCAGAATCTTCAGAATTGGGGAATAAAATATGGACTAGAGTGGACTTACTGGTATTCTACTGTAGACTTATTCAGATTCTAGCAATGGAAGAATTATTCCATGGATGTGGAGACAGTGACCAGTGGAGGTGTTGAAATCAGGGAAAGGGAAAAAGAAGTGTTATAAGGAGGCATTTTCAGGACTTGGAATTATCCTGAATGATATTGCAATGACAGATACAAGCCATTATATAGCCTACCATAACCTACAGTGTTGAGTGGGAGAGAGTGTAAACTACAATGTAAACTATAATCTATGCTTAGTGACAATGCTCCAAAATGTGTTCATCAATTGCAGTGAATGTACCACACTAATGAAAGAAGTTGTTAAAGTGGGGAAAAGTGGAAGGTGTGGGGAGTGGAGCTTATGGGAATCCCTTATATTTTATGTAACATTTTATGTAATATAAATAAAAAAATAAGTAGCTCATAATTTCTCATATTTACTTGATTGATTTTGTGTTAAGTAAATATAATACATTTAAATGTATGAAAGAAATAGTGATATTTTATTACTATTTTATAGTTGATTTAATGGATTCTTATATAAGGGGTCTTCGGGAAAAAATAGTATGAAAACCAATGTATTTGACTTTCCTGTTCTACTTTTTGATATGCATGCCCTGCATTCCTGCTTTACCACACTGAGGACTTATCTTGGACTATGTTCAACCTGCAAAGGCAAGCACAGTTACTGAGTAATGCACAGTTGATCTCATGATGCTTTTAATATGCATTTTGCTCATTTCTAGTAATGCAAACTTTTTCATGAGCTTATTGGATAATTCATATATCTTCCTCTGTGAAATGCTTATTCAAACCCATTTTTTAGTTGGTTACATTTTTAACCTTTTTAAAAATCAATTTTGTTGATATATGTTAATAAAGCATACAATCCATCCAAAGTGTACAGCCAATGGTATTTAGTATAATCCCATAGCTGTACATTCAGCACTTCAATCATAATTAGAGCATTTTCATTATTCCAACAATAATAATAAAACAAACAAAACAAACAAAAAACTATACCCCCAGAAATCATCTCTCAATCTCTCTATGCTTCACTTGCTATACATAGTTGCTCTTCTATTTCTGTCTTTCTAATTTATTTTTATATACATTTTGTATGGATGGAGACAAATAATAGGTAGTACCTTTTGTCTAGTTACTTTCACTTAGTATATTTCCTTTATTTTTACCTTTAAAGGAAGCTTATTTATACATTACTATACACTACTGTCCATAGTTTGCTTTGGTTGTATTTTTGCCCAATATTAACATATTGTAACATTAATGTTAATAAAAACAGTCTTTTATATTCAATATTACCAATACTCATATTTCACATGAGGTTTCCCCGCTATAGAGTTACATGTTACATTTTTAAGATATCCTTCAAGTAATATTCATGACCTTATACTTTCCATTTCAAACACTGTTATATTCATATATTAGCATTTCTACCTACAAACACTATGATATGCTTTCACCATTTCTCTTCCTTTTCAAAGATATATGAACATTTTACCAATTCTGCAGAAATTAACCCTAAGCTTTCCATTCTCTAACTTTCTATTTTCTGGTGACCTATATTCTAATTATTAACTTCATGAGTTTACACAATAGTTCATCCATGTTGTGATATCCTTCATGAGTTCATTTCTTCTTATAGCTGCATAATATTCCATCATATGTATACACCACAGTTTCTTTATCCATTTACTGGTTGATGAACACCTGAGTTGTTTCTATCTTTTGGCAATTTTGACTAACGCTGCTATGAACAGAAATGTTCAGATGTCAGCATCACTGTTGTAAGTTCTGTTATATATCTAGTAGTGACATTGCTGGGTCACAAGTCAGATCTATATTCAACTTCCATAGGAATTACCAAAGAGATTTCCACAGTGGCCATACCATTCCACATTCCCACCAATAGTGAATAAGCATTCCTGCCTCTCCACATCCTCTCCAATATTTGTAGACTTCCATCTTTTTAAATAGTGGCCATTCTAATAGTTGTGAAATGATATCTCACTGTAGGTTTGATTTGCATATCCATAATCACAAGTGATATTGAACATTTTTCAGGTGTTTTTGCACCATTTGTATTTCTTCTTTGGACAAATGTCTTTTCATGTGATTTCCAAATATTTTCTCCCATGGAGTCAGCTCAATTTTTACCCTTTTAATAAAGGCCTTTGAGATACAGAAGTGTTTACTTTTGAGGAGATCCCATTTATCTGTTTTTCATTTTGTTGCTCATGCTTTGAGTGTAAGGTCCAAGAAAACACCACCTACCATAAGATCTTGAAAGCGTTTCCCTATATTTTCCCCTGGTAATTTTACACTCCTGGTTTTTATGTTGATTCATTTTTTCTACATTGTTTAGGAGGTACTGGGGCTTGAACCCAGACTTCATACATGGGAAGTAGGCACTTCAACTTCTACCTCTTTGATCTATTTTGAGTTGATTCATGTATAGGGAGTGATATAGTGGTCCTCTTTCATTCTTTTGGATATGGATATCCAGTTCTCCCAGAACAATTTGTTAAACAGACTGTTTTGTCCCAGTAATTTGGACTTGGTAGGCATATAAAAACCAGTTGGCCATAAAGGTTAGGATCTAGTTCAATTCTATTCCACTGATGGATGTCTATCTTTATGCAAATACCATGCTGTTGGGATCACTGTAGCATTGTAATATGTTTCAATTTCAGGTAGTAAGATTCCTTCCACCTCACTCTTCTTTTTTGGGACGTTTTTAGCTTTTCAGGTACACTTTCCCTTCCAAATAAACTTTGTAATTGCCTTTTCTATTTCTGTAAATTAAGCTGTTAGAATTTTGATTGGTATTGCATTGAATCTATTAATCAGTTTGGGTATGATTGACATCTTCATGATATTTAGTCTTCCAATCCATGAACGTGGAATGCCTTTCTGTTTGTTTAGGTCTTCCTTGATTTCTCTTAGCAGTGTTTTGTAGTTTAATGAATATAGGTCCTGGGTGTCTTTGGTTAAATTAATTCCTAGGTATATGAGTCTTTTTTTTGCTTTTGTAAATGGATTTTTTTCTGATTTCCTGCTCATATTGCTCAATACTAGTGCAGAGAATCACCACTTCCTTTTACATGTATATCTTCTATCCTGTCACTTTGCTTAACTTCTTTATTAGCTCAAGTAGCTTTGTAATAGATATTTCAAAATTTTATGAATATAGGACCATGTCATCCACAAATAGCGTGAATTTTACTTCATATTTCCCTATTTGGATGCCTTTTATTTTATTTTATTGTCTAATTACTCTAGCTAGAACTTCTAGTACAATGTTGAATAATAGTGGTTACACTGGACATCCTTGTCTTCTTCCCAATCTTAGAGGGAAAGCTTTCAATCTTTCCCCGTTAAGTATGATGTTGGGTGTGGGATTTTCAAATATGCTCCCTATCATATTGAGGAACATTCATTCTTTTCCTATCTTTCAAAATGTTTTTATCAAGAAAGGATGCTGGCTGTTGTGAAATACATTTTCTGAATTGATCAAGATGATCATGTGATTTTTTTCCTTCAATTTTTTATTATGGTGTATTATGTTAATTGAATTTCTTATGTTGAACCACCATTGCATACCAGGAATAAATCTTACTTGGTGATGGTGTATAATTCTTGTCATATGCTGCTGGATTCAATTTGTAAGTATTTGCTTAATTTTTGCATCTATGCCCATTATAAAGATTCACCTATAATTTTCCTTTCTTGTAGTATTTTCATATGGCTTTGCATTAGGATGATGATGGCTTCATAAAATGTGTTGGATAGTTTTCCTCCTGTTCAATTTTTTCGAAGACTATACCTGGGATTGGGATTAATTCTTCTCAAAAAGTTTGGTAGAATTCACCTATGAAGCCATTTGGTCCTGAATTTTCTTTGTTGGGAGATTTTTGTTGACTGATTCAATATCTTAAATGTGATTTGTTTGTAGAGTTCTTGTGTTTCTTTTACAGTCAATGCAGGTCGTGTGTGTCTTTCTAGGAATTATTCCATTTATTTAGATTGTCTAATTTATTGGCATACAGTTTCTCATAAATCCTCTTGTGATTCTTTTTATTCCTGTGGATTCAGTCATAATATTCCCCTGTTTCATTTCTGATTTTAATTATTTGCATCTTCATTCTCTTTTTTCATTAGTCTAGCTAGTGGTTTGTAAATTTTTTTGACCTTCTCAAAGAACAAACCTTTCATTTTGTTGGTTTTCTTTTTTTAAATTTTATTTCTTAAAAGATACTTAGAATATTCCATAGAATATATAGGAGATATCAATATACCCCATTCCCCACATCTCCCATATTTTCCTACATTAGCAACATCTTTCATTTGTGTGGCACATTCACTGCAATTGGTAAACATATTTTGGAGCATTGCCAGTAAACATGGATTAGAATTTACACTGTAATTTACACTCTCTGCCACTCAGATCTGTAGGTTTTGCAAGATATATAATGGCCCATATCTGTCTTTGTAATACCATTCAGGATGATTCCCAAGTCCCAAAAATGTCCCATATTACATGTTTTTCCCTTTTCCTACCCTCAGAAACTCCAGTGGCCACTGCCTCCACATCAATATTTCTTCCATTGTTGGAATCACAATGTCTGTAGTAGAATACTAGTAAGTCTACTTTAGAGTATGGTTCATTCCCCAATCTTAAGGATTCTGGGATGGAAATGTTCACTCCACCTTTAATTGAGGGGAGCTTTGATCCAATAAGGCTGATGGATGGGACTCTCTTGCTTGCAATTGTAGACACTCTCAGTTCATTGGTATCTTTGTTGTCCATCACCTCCTCCTTGCTATTTGTCCAGGATGAGACCAAAGAATTGAAGAGTGGGTGTTACAACTCCATTGAGATTCATGGCCCAGCTGGCATATGGACAGCCCAAAGATATAAGTCTCTTGGATGTACATCTACCAACTCTATTACTAATTTTAGGTTCAAATAGAAGGACAAAATTGCCATGTGTAGGGAAACCAAAAGTCCAACTCTGTCCCACAGGGGAGCATAAATTCCAAAGTAGTACTTACTGTCAAGAGACCAAATTCCTGAGCTTTCTGCCCTGAATATAGTGTCTGGATGTCTCCAGAGCCCTCAGAAGCCCAACTATTTTGGGGTAGTATCTACTTTGGCTGTCAATGAGATCATGCTGAGATGTGCATGAGTGTTACCTCTGGAATGACTTCCCAACTCACTTTGAAGTCTCATCCATATATACTCATTTGTCTTTACCTTTCCCCCTTATATTCAAGGTTTTTTCCAGTTACACTGTTTGTTGGTACTTGGCAACAATTCCTTGGTGCCAGGGAGGCTCTTCCCCAGGAGTCATTCACATGCTGGGGGGAAGTTATTGCATTTATAGGCTGAGTATGGCTTAGAGAAAGGCCACATGTGAGCAACAAGGAGGCTTCCAGTAGGTAACAGTTAGGCACCCTAAAACCCAAGACTAAGTTTCAACTTCAAGAACAAAGGCTCATAAGCATAGTCATCAATATCAAGGACTCATCTATGGACCATCCTCCTTCCCTAGTCATTGCCCCTGTAATGGAAGGTTGTTGCTGTTCCATTGGAAAATGTAGCAGAGCTCCCCAAATGTGAATTTGATATTATTTTTGGTATTGTGTGAATCTTTACCGACTGTGACAATGCCCTATGAACATTTGAACACATTTATATGCCTTATATGTAGGCCCAGGTGAACTCCCTCCATGTATCCCTCATCCCTGACAATGCATACTAGTGATCCTCCCCTGCCACAGTTCTAACACTTCTGTGATCCAAAATTACTTCAAAGGTGAAGCCAATAAAATAGCCAAGTACAATAATAAGAAAATGAAATAATAATGATAGTTTTAAACATAAGAAACAAAATACATAATTTTTTTTAAAAAAACTAAAACTAAAATAAAATTTAAAAATTGGGTTATTAAAAAATAAAGAAAAATATTTACAATTTTTTTTACATTTTGCCTTTCACCACTGTAAGATCTGTTGTCCTGTATGTACAATGACGTTTTCTTCCATTTCTTCTCCACGTTCCTTACTTTACTTTTTTGTCTTCAAAGAAGTTTTAGATTACAGTAAAGTCATGTACAGAATACAGGGGACTCCCATATGCCTGACATCCTCCCCCTTTCCCCCTTCTTGTATTAATACCCTTTTTATATGTGGATGATATTTGTTTCAAGAGATGTACAAATATTGAAACATAGCTACTAACCACAGTCAATAGTTCACATTGTGGTTTACATTTTAGACCATACACTTTTATAAATTTTTCATGAAATTTAACATGACCTGCATCCATCATTGCAAGATCATGTAGAGCACTTCCATTTCCCCCAGAATGCCCCCTGTTCCATCTATTCTATTTTTCCTTCTCCCCTCTCCTTGGAGCACATGGTGACCACCAGTCTTCACTGATTGAAGGACAAGATTCATAGTTGCTTGCAACAACATTGAGGGTTTGACACAGTGGTCCATCCTTCCGTATTAGGAACTGCCTATGCTCTTGAGGGATTCCCACCCCTCTGTTGGTGAACATAACAGGTCTTCACAGGATGGGTGTTCAACACCTTCCCACTTATTATGTGTGTCTCCACCCACTGATACAACACATATGACAACATGATCATTTGCACAATCCCTAGAAGCCTGCCCTAGATGTACCCTGTCCAGAATGCCCCCCCATTAACACCCTAAACCAATAACCCTTCCTTGTCATATTGCCAAAAAAGCATTCCCAACATTATAGTTTTAACCATGTACCCGCCAATCCCCAGTGTTCACCTGTTTCTTTCCCCAAAATTCCCCCAATTCCAATCAGCCTCCCCACCCTCCCCTCTGAGAAACCTGCACCTTCCAACCCAGTAGTATTGCTACACCCCTATCATGTCCCTCCACTGCACAACTACACACTTACAATTTATCATAGATTTCACCCATATGGGCATTGGCTCACAACCTTCTTTTCCCTTTCTATTTCCTGTAAACCTATCTTCCAGACACTAGTTCTTTGAGTCTGCTCAATTTGTTTAATTCATGTCAGTGAGGTCATGTAATATTTGTTCTTCATTGCTTGGCTTGCTTCACTCGACATAAGGTCCTCAAGATTCATCCATGTTAACCTATGTGTAAATACTATATTCCTTCTCTCAGCTGAGTAATATTCCATTGTATGTATATACCAACTTTTGTTTATTCATTCCTCTTTTTATGGGCATTTGGGTTGATTCCAACTTTTGGAAATAGTGAATAATGCTTCTGTGAACATTGGTGTGTATATATCTGTTCATGTCCTTGCTTTCAATTCTTCTGGGTATCTACCCAGCAGTGGAATTCCTGGATCATATGGCCAATCTATAATTAGTTTTTTGGGGAAACACCATGCTCTTCTTCACAATGGCTGCACTGTTCTACATTCCCATCAGCAGTAGATGAGAGTTCCCATTCCACTGCATTCTCTCCAAAACTTGTAGTCCTCTGTTCCTTAATAGTTGTCAGTCTAATGGGAGTAAGATGATATCCCATTGTAGCTTTGCTTTGCATTGCCCTAATAGCTAGTGATGTTGAGCATATTTTCACGTGCATTTTAGCCACTTGTATTTCTTCTTTGTAGAAGTCTCTGTTCAAATGACTTCCCCCTTTGTTAAATGGGCTGCTTGTCTTTTTATTTTCCAGGTGTAGGATTTCTTTATATATGGTGGATGTTAGACTCCTATTAGATAAGTGGTTATGAAATATTTTCTCCCATTGGGTAGGCTGCCTTTTCAATTTCTTGACAAACTCCTTTAAGGTGCAAAAGTTTTTAATTTTGAGGATGTCCCATATAACTATATTTTCTTTCATTGTTCATGCTTTGGGTGTGAAGTTCATAAAACCATTTCCTAATACAAGATCCTGTAGATGCTTCCCTACATTATCTTACAAGGTCTTTATGGTCTTGTCTCTTATATAGATCTTTGATCCATCTTGTGTTAATTTTTGTATAATGTGGGAGATGGTATTCCTCTCTTATTCTTTTGAGTATGGATATCCAGTTCTCCAAGGACTGTATGTTGAAGAGGCCATTCTCCCAGTTGAATGGTCTTGGTGTCCTTTTTGAACACCAGATGATGGTATATGTGAGGATCTATATCAGAACACTCAATTCAGTTCCATTTGTCAATATATCTATCCTTGTGCCAGTACCATGCAATTTTGACCACTTTAGCTTTGTAGTATGTTTTAATGTGAAGTACTGTGATTCCTCCAAATTCATTTTTTTTCCCAATATCTTTTTGGCTATTTAGGGCCTCTTGTCCTTCCAGATAAATTTCATAGTTAGTTTTTCCAATTCAGTAAAAAAAAAAAAATGCTGTGGTGATTTTTATTGGCATTGCATTAAATCTGTAAATCAGTTTGGGTAGGGTAGACATCTTAATGATGTTTAGTCTTCTTATCCATGAACAGGGAATATTCTTCCACTATTTAAATTCTTCTTTGATTTTCTTTTACAGTGTTGTGTAGTTTTCTGTGTACAAGTCATTTACATCTTTAGTTAAGTTTATTCCTAGGTATTTGATTCATTTAGTTGCAATTGTAAATGAGGTTTTTTTTCCTGATTTGCTCCTCCGATTGCTAATTATTGGTGTACAGAAATGGTACTAATTTTTGGACATTGATCTTATTATCTGTGATTTACTGAACTTATTTATAAGATCTAGAAGCTTTGTTGTAGATTTCTCAGGGTTTTCTATATATAGGATCATGTCATCGGCAAATAGTGAAATTTTTATTTCTTCTTTCCAATTTGGAGGCCTTTATATCATTTTCTTGCATAAGTGTTCAAGCACATACTTCTAACACTATGTTAAATAGTGGTAATACTTGTCTTTTCCCAATCTTGCAGGGAAAGCTTTTAGAATTTTACACTGTATATGATTTTAACTGTGGGTTTTTTGTATATACCCTTTATCATGTTGAAGACGTTTCCTTCTATCCCTATTTTTTGTAGTATTTTTATCAGGGGAGTGTTGTATTTTTGTCAAATGCTTTTTCTGTATCTATAGAGATGATCATGTGACTTTTTTCTTTCAGCCTGTTAATGTGGTGTATAACATTGATTGGTTTTCTTATGTTGAACCATCCTTGCATACTGGGGATGAAACACACTTGGACATGGTGTATTATTTGTTTGATGTCTTGTTGAATATGATTATCAAGTATTTTGTGAGGATTTTAGGATCTAGGTTCATTAGAGAGATTGGTCTATAGTTTTCCTTTCTTGTGGTGTCTTTGTTTTTTTTAATAGAGTGATGTTGGGATAATACAATGAGTTAGACAATGTACTTTTCACTTTTATTTTTTGGAAGAGTTTAAGCAGGATTAGTTGTTTCTGGAATATTTGGTAGTATTCACCTGAGAAGCCATCTGGTCCTCTGCTCTTCTTAGTTGGGAGGTTTTTGATTATTGATTCTATCTCATTTCTTGTGATTATACTGTTGAATTCATCAATTTCTTCTTTCATCAACGTAGGCTGCTTATGTGGTTTTAGGAACTTGTCCATTTCCTCTAAATTATCATTCTTGTTGGCATATAATTTTTCAAAGTATCCTCTTATGATACTCTTTATTTCTGTGGGATCTGTAGTGATACCCCCTTGCTCATTCCTTATTTTGTGTATTTGCATCTGTTCTCTCTTTTTCTTTGTTAGTCAGGCTAAGGGTTTGTCAATTTTATTGATCTTCTTGAAGAACCAGTTTTTGGTTTTGTTTAGTTTTTCTAGTGCTTTCTCATTCTCTATTTCACTTAGTTGTGCTCTAATCTTTGTTATTTCCTTCTTTCTACTTCCTTTAGGTTTAGTTTGTTGTTGTTTTTTCAATTCCTTCATGTGTGCAGTTAGTTCTTCAATTTTAGCTCTTTCTTCTCTTTTAATATATGTATTTATGGCTATGAACTTCCCTCTCAGGCAACTTTGGCTGCATTCCATAGGTTTTGATATGTTGTGTTGTCATTTTCATT
>JAQZBX010062417.1:0-16893 GCA_029593785.1 Cabassous unicinctus
AGAAACTTGGAAGTTCCGGAATCAGTTTCTGTTTTCTTTGTGCCCAAAAGTTCAGTCCTTAGTGTATTTCGCTCATCTAGTACCTTGCTATAAGCTGCAAGGAGAAGCCAAGCCACATTCTCTGTGTTTACTTTGGAAAGTTCTTCAGCTAAATGCTCCGGTTTGCCATTTTCAAATTCTTTTTTCCATATAACACCAGAAGTTAATCTTTCTAAGTTCTCTGCAACTTTAAAACATGGATCACCTTTCCTCCAGTTTCCAATAATAGTTTCATTATTTACTTCTAAGGCATCATAGAATGTCTCTTTAGCGTCCATATTACTATTAACAGTTTTTTCAAAGCACTGTAGGCCTTTTCCATCAAACATTTCACAATGCCTCCAAAAAATACCCCTTATCCATTTATAAAACCGTTCCAACATTTTGGTAATTACAAAAGCACTACCCCACTCCTGGTACCAAATTCTGTATTAGTCAGCCAAAGGGGTGCTAATGTGAAATACCAAAAAATGGGTTGGTCTTTATAAAGGGTATGTATTTGGGGTAGAAGTCCACAGTTACCAGGCCATAAAGCATAAGTTTCTTCCCTCACCAAAGTCCATTGTCACGTGTTGGAGCAAGACAGCTGCCGGCGTTTGCCAGGGTTCAGGCTTCTGGGGTTCCTCTCTTCCCGGGGCTGCGTTTCTCTCCGGGCTTAGCTCCTGGTTCCTCCACAAGGTCAGCTGTAGACAATCAGGCAAATGGCTTGTTTCTCTTCTCCTGGGGCCTTCTTTCCAACATCAAAACTGCTTCTCAAAAGACTGCTTCTCAAAAGACTGCTTCAACTCTGTTCTTTGCCTTGCCTTTTATATTCAATTCCCCACCCACCAGGGGGTGGGGCTCAACGCCCTACTGACTGACATGGCCCAGTCAACGCCCTAATCATAATTCAAACATGCCCAGATTAACAGATCAAATTACAGGCATGATCCAATTATATTTTTAGAATTCATAATTACATCAAATTCCCCAACGGTTACAGTATCTATGGTTTGTAACTCCACTTTTTACTTCCCATAGGGTCCAAAAGGCAAATGCATAAAATACAATGATAAATCAGTAGTTATGTACTCATATGTATAAACATGTAATTTGTGAAAAGAACTACATAAAAGTGGGTGGCTGAAAGGTATAAGAATATAGTTTGTATATACTACAGAAGTTACAGCAGTGTCAAAGCAAACAAGATTGCTAAAGTTAAGCTCCATGGTAAATACAAAGAAAATATCAGGACATAAGCAAGCTCATAGAGACAGAAATTAGAATGCAGGTTGTCACAAGAAGGAGGAATGGAAAGTTAATGCAAAATAGGGGTAGGTTTTCTGTTTGGGGAGATGAGAAATTTTTAGGAATGGAGGGTGGTGAGGGTACTGCAACATAGTGAATGTGATTAATCCCATCGAATGGTATGCTTGGGAGTGGTTGAGATCAGAAAATTTATGTTTTATATATATATATTCCCACAATGGAAAAAAAGAGCAACTAAAGAGACAATGACAATTAAAGGTAACACATGATCCTGGAAAGGATCTCAAAATAAAGGAGAGAAGGCTCAAAATGACATTTCTGGGACATATGAAAAAAATATAGACTGTAAGCTTTATAGCAATGTTTAATTTCTTGAAGTTGGTAACTGCACTTAAGGTGGATATATAAGTGAATATCCTTGTTCTTAGGAAATGTACATGACAGTATTAAGTGTTCCAGGAGCTTGATGTATATAACCTATACTCAAATGTTCAGAAAATGGATAGGTAAGTAGATAGGTAGATAGATAAATAGACTGATGGATGATATGGCAAATGTAGCAAAATATTAAAAATGGTAGATCTGGTTATCTGGGGGGATAAGGGGATGTTCACATTCCCTGTATGGAGTGTTAATTATTTTTGTAACTCTACCATAGGTTTTTAATTATTTCAAAATAAAACTAAAATAAAGGCCAATAGGACTTATTTTCCTAACTCTATTAATTAAATTCAACATATATTTATGTATTGGCCACTGAGTAACCAGAACTTTGCCTAATCCTAAAGAGAAATCATTGGGATAAAGTGCAAATGACAAGAATAGGTCATTTCCAAAAGGGAAAAATATCTAATAAACCCTTCAAAACATTCTCAATTTCATTATCCAGGGATGCAGATTAAAACAATAATGATATAATTTCTGTTTTTCAGATTGACAGAAATTAATGTTTGGCCCTATTAAGTATTGGCAAGGATATATGGAAAACGGTTGGGCCGTATATGGCTAGTGGGACTCTAAAATGGTTCAACTTTTTGTGAGTTTGGGAGAACTCTGGTAAGTCTAATGAAATTGAAAACAAACATTTCCTAAGACCCAGAAGTTCCATTTCTGGTAATAGGCCATTGTGGATCTAACCTTCTCTCTGGAGAAAGCGGTCAAATACTATGACATGATTAAGGTGGTGAAGCAGGCATCAGATGGCCCCCTGTAGGCAGTCCAGGGCTATACTGAGGACCAGGTTGTTTCCTGCCTTTAACAGTGACACTCACTCTTCTACTTTTGATGCTGGGGCTGGCATTTACCTCAACAACCACTTTGTCAAGCTCATTTCCTGGTATGACAATGAATTTTGGCTACAGCCACAGGGTGGTGGGCCTCATGGTCAACATGACCTCCAAGGAGTGAGAGCCCCTCGACCACCAGCCCCAGCAACAGCATGAGAAGATGAGAAACACAGTAAACTGCCAGGAAGTCCTAGACCCAACTAGATCCCCCAACACTGAGCATGGCCCATCCTGCACAAGCTTCCATCCCATACCCCCTGAAGAAGGGGAGAAGCTCAGAGGGCCCTACCTTGTCATGTACCATAAATAAAGTACTCTGTACCCAGCCAACTGTCTGCTTTATCTTACCCACAGGCCTTAGGTGGAGGGGAGGGAAGCCGGGCTGGTGCCAAGGGAACTACACTTTCCTAAGGGTACCAGAGGGAGGAGGCACAAACTCAGATGGAAGGCTAAGATCCCGGCATAAAACACTGCTTTCCATAGAAAGATAGAGCGATGCCCATAGAGCCTCTCCTTCAAAAAATCGACTTATCAGTCCTTTGGGAAGAAGCTAAGCTTTGGTTTGCCCTCTCAGTGGTGCAAAGAAGGTCACTTTCCCCCTTTGCATTAGATTTTAATTCTTCTGCTTATGTTAGAGTATAACTCTTCACCTGGCCACCCCCTTCTGAAAGCTATTGGTCCCTTTTCTAGCAGTCCTCAGAGGGCTTTGGAGTCTGACCACTGAGTCTACATGACCTTGTCAGGTTACAAAAAAACCTTAAATTTTTTTACACAAAACCTTGTACAAAATGCATATAGAAACATATTTTTGCAACATTGTTTATTGTATTACAGAAATAGAAAAAGTTAAAAGTCATCACTGGGAAAAGAAATAAATTAAATATGACCTACTCATCTAATGCGATACTAAGAAGCAATTAAAAGGAATCAGCTAGATCAAAATTATAATATTATGTAAAAGAAATAAATACAGAACAATATATCTACTGTGATAGCAAAGATATTCACATGAGTATGACGTGAATGTCTTCCCCCTAGAATTGTGCAGTGCATTAAATAGTATTTATGGAGATTTGCTAAATACACATTAATTATATATGTGTGTGTTTATATGCATGAATAACTATATCTTTGTCTCTCTGCAAAGGAATGATGACCAGAAGGATACACGCCAAACTTATGATAAGATTACGTCTGGGAATAGAAGGAAGGAGATTAAAACCAAGAGTGGTTATTAAAAGTAAATGAGAAATAATAATAATAATAATAATTTTAAAAGTAAATGAGATTAATTTGTAATATTTTTATTTTCTTTAAAAAATTATAGAAGCAAAGATAATGAAATATTAATGAGAATTATTCTGGGTGGTGGAATTAAAATGTTTATTTTTATTCATTCATTCATAACATATATTTTGTACCTACTATATACCCTCCATCCTAAGTGATGTAAGTGAAGAAAAAAATGGGCAAATGGATCCACCCACATGAAATTCACATTCTGTTTTTCATGTTGTTCATTTCACTTTTCTGTATTTCAATTTTTATTGATAAATTCAAAAATAAAAAATATTTTCAAAAAGAAAATAGGTCTTTGTAAGTAAAATAAACCTAAAAAGAGGAAAGCATAAGCCAACTGACACAGAACAAATCATGGAAAACTCAGGAAAACACTCACTTATCTAAGTTATTTGGTACTTGGATAGGCAAAGGCAATTTTGGGCTAAGGAACCCAGCCCCTTTGAGAGAAGGCCTTCTCTCTGGCTTAAACTCTAATTGTCCCTCACCAACCTGGCATCAGCCTTTGAAAAGAGCTGCTGAGGCATAGGCAAGAAATGTACTCTTAGATCTTTTATGCTATTACCTTATGGCACCACCACCTCTTGCCAATCTGCTAATGGTACTGTAATCACTAACTCTCAGATCTTGAAATTATTTTTCCTTCTATACTTTAAATATGTCATTGTCCCCTCACTTGCATAGTTTCTGAAAAGGAGCCTGTAATATTTCTTATACATTTTTTCTTTGGTTACAATATGCGTTTCTTTTCCCCTCTGGCTGCTTTTAAGATTTTTTCTCTTTATCATTAGGTTGCTGAAATTTTTTGATAGTGTGCCTTGTGTGGTATTTTTTTGTGTTTATTTTGTTTGAGACTCATTGAGCTTCTTAAATCTGGAAAATTTTCAGCCATTATTTATCAAAATTACAATTTGGAACCCCATTCTGAAACTCCAATTACACATTTGTTAGATTGCTTGATAATTTCTCATAGTTCACCAAGACTCTGTTATTTTATTCCCAGTCTTATTCCTTTCTGCTTTTAGCTTTGGATAATTTATATTGCTATGAATTCAAATTCACCAATTTTTTTTTTTCTGGAATGTCTAATCTGCTGTTAATCTCAATGAAAAAAAATTTCACATCAGGTACTGTATTTTTCATCTCTACAAGTTCCACCTGAATCTTATTTATATATTCCATTTCTCTCCTCATTATGTTCATGTTTTTATTTATATCTTTGAGTATATGGTAAGTATATTTTCCATAGCTATATTAATTCTCTTTTTCTGATGCTATTATCTCTGAATTTATGTATCTGCTTCTATTGATTTTTCTCCAGGTTATGGGTCAAATTTTTCTACTACTGTATGTATCTAACAATATTTGTTTAGATTATGGACATAGGGAATTTTATGTTTTTAAATGTTAGGTTTTATTGTATCCCTTTAAAGACTAGACAACAAGATCTCTCCACTTTGGCTGGTGGGAACTCAAATATCTCCAGTCCTTTGTGAGAACTGTGAATTGTTCAGCTTTCAGCTCCTTGATACTTCTTCTTTACACAGAATTTGTTATTGCTTTACCTTATGGGGTATCACTATATCCATGTTCAGATTTATATTTAGCCAAAGTGTGAAAGAGACCACTATGCAGTTTTCTGGAGCTCTTTCTCTATGATGTTCTCTCCTATTGGGTACTTTGCTCCCCTCAAAAAAATATTCTGACTTGGCCTCCCAGAACTCAGTTCTCTGTCTCTTCTGTTTAGGTTCTTCCTCCTTCCTCCACAGTCTGAAAATTACCTCTAGGCAAAAAGTCTACTCTAGGTAGGACTAAATTTATTTGTTGTCCTGCTTCTCAGGATCACACTTATACCACCTATTTTCCAGTGACTTAAAATATTTATTCTCTGTAGTTATTACAGTGTTCTATTTGTATGTGGTGGAAGGGTAATTTTAAATCCTGTTACTCTCTCATAGCTGGAAGCAAAATTTGAATTTTTTAAGTAACGTGAAACATGGGAATCTAGTGGGATAGTAATGCTAGTAAATGCAAGTGGTAAAAAAATATAATAAGTAGGTAGCATTTGATGGTGCATAATGGAGAGAGAAAATTGATGGAGCCAGTTCTTTGTATGAGCAAAAGCAAGAAGAGGTAGTATATGTAGAATTGGAGAGTTTTGCGTTAGATAGATACTCATTTGTGTGAGTATGAGATAGAAAGTATTAGAAGTTTGAGAGAAGTGAAGTAAGTATGAAATGATTGTCTAGGAGAGTAGCAGAGTGAATGAACTAGTGAAATGTAGTTGTGATTTCTAGGCAGCAATAACAGTCAGCCTGAATTTAGCATTCATGAATTTTAAATGAGAACAGGACTGTTGTGAGTTTTTCACCACTCGCACTTCGCAGCGCACCTGAAACTCCAAGAGATGCAAAATTTGTATTAAACCAGGGTTAATGTTTTATCTTGAGGATCTGATAAATGCAATTATCTGTGATGGTTAGGCTAATGTTTCAACTCAGTCAGGTAATTGTGCCCAGTTGTTTGGTCAAGCAAGCACTGGGCTAATTGTAATACAAGGATATTTATGGGCTTTAGTCATCAGTGAGTTTACTGCATAGATGGCTGATTTCATCTACAATCAACCAGGGAGATTGCCATCAGCAATGAGTGATGCTTTATCCAATCAGTTGAATGCGTTAATAGGGGAAGTGATTTCAGCATTCAGAGAGAATTTCCCAGCTCGTCTTTGGATAGCCAATGTCTCCCGGAAACTCATCAAGGACCTTCATTGGACTTTTATTGGAGCCCCTGGTTTGCAGCCTGCCTGCAGAACTTGGACTTTTGCATACCCACGGTGATGTGAGAAAATCTTATAAAATCTCATACTATTTACAGATATCTCCTGTTGATTCTGTTTTCCCTAGAGAACCCTGGCTAATATATTATCTGTTCCTTTGTACTGAACACTCTATTTCAATCTAAATGTCTTGATTTTCTTTGAGAACACCATCACAATGTGAACTCATTTTGAAAAGGTGCTGCCATTTCAGTATATCTCCACTTGTCCTTAGGCATTTGAACTACATGAACTTAGTACAACCCATTACATTTTTCACTATGAAATTGACTATTATTATTGGCAGTTATTCAAGCCTGTAATGAACTTTATATTTTAGATTTATTAACACATTTTTATTCCAGTCACAAATATAATAAAAATTCATTTTATTCATTCTTTCAAGGTATATTTATTTAGTGTTTTCTGGGTTTTAGGCACTACTAACTATATATATTAACTCATCTCCTGCTTCCATAAAGTTTACTCTTCATAGATTTCTAGGTCTTCATCCAAGTAGATAATAAAGATTACTGAATGGAGCAGATTCATGACTCAGCTCATGCACCAGAAATTCTGGCAAGTCATCTCTGTTCTCTGATGTCAAGCAAAGTGCCCTCCTCTGTGGTCCTGCAACCCAACATGCTTAGAATGCAGTACACAAGCTCTTAACACACAACACCTAGCACAACACTGAATTCACTCAGGGAATAGAAAGAAGATGAGTCAGGAAAATATGCCTAGTGAGAAGGAAGTGGAATCAGGAGAAATAAATCAAAAGAGGAAAAAGTTAAAAGGAGCAAGGACTAGTCAACTGGGCTAAATCCTAGCAGAAAAGTACTAATAGCGATATCCAAAACTAGACCAATCAATTTGGCTATAGGGATGTCCTGTCCAACAGAACATTCCAGTTGAATACTGTAAAAGATTCAGTTTGTGGAGGTTATAGAAGAGGGACAATAACAATCTAATGATAATAATACCACTTGAATATGAGTGATCACTATATAATTTGCTACAGGTTTTACAATATCTTACTTAACACAACAACCCTGTGAGGTAGGTCAGAATAACCACATTTCAGAGTGTCAGAAAAATTATCCAGAACTTGGAAAAAGGTATAAGAAATCACTGGATGTTTTATTAGTGCAGCACTAGACTAGATTTTTATTGTCTGAGCAACTTATAACTCTGAGAGGCAAAGGTTAACGTGACGATTTTTGCCCAGTAGAAACACAAATAATTTATCTTTGGTAGAACTGATAATATCTATTGGACATTAATCAGTTTTGTATCTAACCCAGAAGGCTTCTAAACTTCTTCTTCTTAAATTGTGGATTATACCTAACTTTTCAAATATTCTTTTGACTAGTTTCAATACCTTACTTGTTCCCCCATGAGATAATGACCTGAATTAAATCTTTGATACTTTTTCATTTTATATTTGACAGAAATTCAGGATTTTACCTTTTTAAAAAATTATCCATAAACAATAGATAAAGAAATTGAGTCAGGAAGATTTTGTATTTTGCTTCAGGACACAGAGCTAATTAATGTTTAACCAAGGTTCAGACCCAGAGATGTCTGACCCCACTATGCTTCCCAACGAATCATTGCTTACAACATTCTGACTTCCTGTCAAATTTCAATTATTGGTACCAATATCATCAAAATATATTATCAACCATGTGCAATTATTGGTACCAATATCATCAAAATATATTATCAACAATGTTAGCAACTTCATTTAACCAGAAAGTTCTGATAATTATGGACACTGGGAAAGAGATAGGGTAAGGAAAATGGCTTACAAAAAGAATGATAACTAACATATAATGAGTGGTTTCTTTTTACCAGGCATGCTACTATCTCTTTACAAAGGTTATTTATTATTTATACAATAATCACAGCACCTTATTAGGTAGGTGGTATTGTTATACTAATTTTACAAATAAGGAACCCAAGGTTTGGGTTGGTTGAGAACATACCCACCTCACATAGTTAATACTTGATAAAGCCAGGATTTGAATGCAGGTGGGCTATCCCTTGAACCTACTCATTTAGCCAAGAGATTCCATTATTTCCTGCAAGTATTTGCTATACAGGCAGAGCAGAGTAAGAGCTGATGGCAATACCACCACTAAGACTGATAATAATAATCTGAACAGAAGAAACATTGAATAAATCTGGGAGGAAATAGAAGCCCAGTACAGAAACACACAAATCCGATGGCCCTTTTGCTAAGTTACTGACATATTGCCATGTAAACACGAGACATATCTACCTGTATTGTTTGGTGATGAGAGAAAGGAAGTGTTGGAATAAAATAGAGACTCAGGATCTGTTAACTATGTTTTTTTATATTGGAGCTAGCATCTGTGTATGCCTTCAGGTGCTTGTATAGAAGTGAATAGGGAGGGAGCAACTGATGCTGCCAAAGAAAGGGAGGGAAAACTGAAGGTAAATGGGAGGAGGAAGGAGGTGTGAGAATAAGGCACAGAAGGGGAGGCCAGAAGTGGAAAGAAAAAAAAAAAAGAAGAAGGCTACCTTTTTCTGTAATTCAGGAGGAAAAAAAAATGTGGAAATAATTAGAGGCAACAGAGATAGTGCGTTAGCAGTTTCCAAAGGGTGGGGAGATGAGGGAGTTCTCACTCAATGACCTCAATCTGCTCAGAAAGATAGGAGACAAGGTCATGTGCTGAGGATGAATAAATCTGAGTTTGATTGGAAGGGACAGGACTGGAGCAGCCACTCAGCTGATGCATTAGGGAGGGAACGTGAAATAAATAAAAGGATCGCTAAGTAGCAGAAAGAGCAGCAGTCTGAGATTGGAATGCAGAAGGATGGGTGGTTGGGACCAGCAAAAGCAATCCTGGGATTAGAGGGCCCTGAAAAATAAGCACCCCTGGAATGACTGACCAGAGCATTCAGACCGGTGGGAGCAGCAGTCTGAGGGTCCCGACTTCGTGCTCCGGTAACATATGGTATGCTCTCCATTACAGCCTTTCTCACAAAGAGATGTAATTGCTCATTTGGTTGCGTATCCCTCCACTCAAATCTAAGCAACCTAAGGGCAGGGATTGTGACTCCCTTGCTCAGCCCTGTACCTGCAGAACACAGCACAGTACCAGCCTGGTATGTAGTAAATAATCATCTGCTTGGACTTTGAATAATCACATTAAGTGTTCTGGTATTTATGCTCTTCTGGTTCTTGTGGTTCCTGGAATTTTTACATGCTAAAGGCTCTCACCCTTATGATTTGTGTATGCTCTTAATATGGCTTGCATACCTGGCTTTGACTAGCACACTGTCCTAATATTTCTGATGGATTACCTGATTTCAGGCCATCCTTTCCCACTGGTTACTAGTTGCCAGATATTCCTTTCCCAGGTCATTGCTTAAATTCACTGTGTATGCTGCCTCTATTAGTCCCAGCACTATGATGATTAACATCAACCCAACATGAGAAGAAACTATTGTGTTGAAATGTGAAGAGCATCAGGACACAGAACTAATCAAGCCAGAGCTACAACCAGGAGAGAGAAGGCCCAACCTATGGTATCAGTGAAAAGAGTATAAGCAAAGGTCAGAAAAAATCAAAGGCTGAGAACCAGAAGGTCAAAGAAAGAATGAGGGGGAAAGTGTGGTTTAAGAGTGCCAACAGAGCATAAATTACAAAGAAGAAACCTGATCTTGTGGGCAGAGAAAATATGAACCCCAAAGAGTCCAAATAGCTCAGTTCTGGCACCGATGGCTTTTTTCAGACAAAGAAGTGAGACTGTCACTTGAAAAGAGATCACATGTTCTCAGTTCTATTTATGCCCATTAAGTATGGTACACTGTAATTATTACCAGGGGCCCTTTGGCTTCAGGGCTGTTCTAATGTTTTGGGTCTGAGATATGAGTCCATTCATTCAACAGACATTTGTCAAATATCCACTGTGTGCAACTCTGGAGATACCAGAGAAATAAGAAGGGCATATTTGCTATATGAAAACATCTTGGGCAGAGGTATCTTCTGATGGTAAGGGAAAAAGAAAGAGAGAAACTTTCCTCCTCCAGAGGTGTCAAGGAGGAATTCAGAGGAGGTGACACTAGAGTGAGTCATGAAAGATGATAGGATCTCACTGGTTAAGAAAGTTCTTCAGGCATAGGAAAAAATAAGTTCCAAAATATGTCACTGTGAAAGAACATGTTTTATTTGGCAAACTGTGGGTATTTTAGCATGGTTGTCACATGGAGGAAGTATCAGATAATGAAAGATGAAACTAAAACAGGAAACAAGGGTCAGATAATTAGGGCCCTTGCCATGATAAGGCATTTGGAATTTTAGGCTGCAGGTAACAATCAAAGGCTCTATGACAGGAGAAGGTAAAGAAACAGGGAATTTGTAGCAGGAGAAATAGAGAATTCATAAGAAACATTAAGCTTTTTCAAGTATTCATGGAGTAAAATGCAGAAGAGTGGAGACTTCCTATGGTATTTCATAAAACCAAAGTAGAAGCAATTTATATAAGTTAAAGAGCAACTAAAGAGACAATGACAATTAAGTGTAGTACATGATCCTGGATAGGATCTGTGACAATATGAAGCTTTCTGTGGAGCCCAGAAAAAATCATGTTCTTGAAGCTAATCCATTCCTGTGGGTGTGGGACCCTTTGACTGGAGTGGCTTCTGTCCAGGTAGGGGGAGGATTTGATCGTGTTACTTCAGTAAGCTGTGACCCAGGGTGGGTCTTGGTCCTATTGCTGGAGTCCTTTATAAACAGAGGAGTGAAAACAGCAGATATACAGAGAAAAAGCTGCAGAGATGGAGAGAAGGAATCCGGAAGCTCAGAGAGGAACCTGGAAGAAAGAAACCACAGACTGCACAGCCAGAAGCTGAAGCAATGAAAGAGAAGTAGAGGCCTCCATGTGTCTTGCCATCAGAGAGAGGAGTCCAGGATCACCAGCAGCCAACCTTTGGTAAGACAGCATCTGTGATGATGCCTTGATTTGGACATTTTCACAGTCTCAGAAATGTAAGCTTTTAATCTAATAAATCCCCATTGTAAAAGCCAACCCATTTCTGGTATATTGCTCCCAGAAGCTTTTGGCAAACTAAACAGGATCTAACAAGGGAGGGGCAAAGGCTCAAAGAAACATTAATGGGACATATGAAAAAACTGGAATATAGATTATAAGGTTTATGTCAATGTTAAATTTCTTGAAGTTGATAACTGCACTAAAGGTAGATACATAGGTGAATTTCCTTGTTTTTATGAAATGGACTTGGCAGTATTAAGTGTCAAGGAGAATGATGTATAAAACCTACACTCAAGTTTTCAGAAAATTGATAGATAGAATGTGGCAAAATCTTAAAATTGGTGGATTTGGGTATCTGGTAGGTTGGGGGTATGTAGGAGCATGTTCTCGGTATGGGGGTTTTACTATTTTTGTAACTGCCATGCAAGTTTGAAAGTATTTAAAAATAAAATGTTAATAAAAAGAGATGCTCTACCCAAAGCAGATCTTTTGTTTCATTAAGGATTTCCAGAAATGAAATAGACAGTGTGGTAATGGTGACTTTCCTCTCACAAAGGATATCAAAGTTGAGGTTGCAGTTTACCTGTACAAGGTAAACTATAAAAAAGGTGATGTGGGGAGATGAAAAGACAACTAATAATTCCTTTTTAAACTCAGATGATAAGATTTTCTATTTATTTTATACTTTGGAATGGAAAGAAGTTATATGTCCATAAATGCTACATATTATATGCTCCATAAATAACCACAGCAAAATCCAAAAGTAACTCTAACCTAATCCTTTAACAAGCAGTTTCCAGGCCTCAAATATTTTTGTGTAAATACATTAATAAACCCAAATTTCATTGTTTAAAGAACTTCTCACACTTTAGAGGATGAAATTTAAGGTTACAAAATGGGAAAGTCCCTAAATTATGGAAAAAATAGTTTAGCCCTTTTTAAAGTCCATCTTTGTAGCCTTCACTCTACAAAGATACGAAGTCAATTTATATTAAAGGATTTTAAAACTGCCTTCATCCTATCAGGGTTTATAAAATGGCTGTGTTTTTAACAGGAATATTGTTCCTTTATTCCTTTTAGTTTAATTTATCTTACTTTAATCATTTTCCATGGAGATTGAGGTCAAAAGGAAAGTCAATCTTATCATTTTTCATCCCACATGTGACAAGTTCTCAGAGCAGCACTTAGCTTACTTATCATGTTTAAAGACATATGATTGTTCCAGTTAAATTTTAATTTTGCAAAGGTGCTCAAATAGGTGAAAATCTATTAATAGTGTTATTATTTTTTAAAAAGATTTTTTTTTTCCTCACCGTAAGAATATTTGCCAAACTAGACTTTTGTGTTTTAATGAAATAAACTCATTATGAGAGCCTGGGAATTGGTTCCTTAATATTATTCCCATTTCTCAAATCCACCTATTTTGGTTTAACCTGGAATTGTACCACACAAAGTAAACACAAGTTTAATTAGCAGAGCTGCCCAAGACAAACTATGCAGTTCCCAATGCTAGGCAAGAACACAATATACCCAGGAAGAGTATTTTTCTGTGTTGCATTTTTGCAAGTCTCCCTTATTAAATTTTAACTCAGGACAGTCTGAATCCTGTATTGCCATCTCCTCGGTTTCTCATCATTAGTTTCTTGCTATTAGAAGATTTTTCTATACCTTATAAATCATCTAGGAAGTGTTTCCCAAGCATAGCCACTCATCACAATCACTGGAAAAACATTTTTTTTTTAATTTCCAGGCCTCCCAAGATCTGGAATCATTAGGAGTAAGGCCTGAAATCTATATTTTTAAGAAGTCTACCATGGGAAACTGAACTAACAGATCCATTGACTGGTGGTATGTTCAGATCTAATCTGAGTTCCTTAATAACCAACTCCTCTTTGGACATCCCAAATTCTCTGCAAATAGTCTCTACAGTTGTTCTGGGAGAGCCATATAAAAATATGCCTGCTAGAAACCTCTCTCTGCTTCATTATATTGTATTTAAGTTTCTCCAGTGCTTTTCTACCAGTTTCATAGGCTCAACTTTTTATGTTTTCCCTACTATAACTCTTCAAGCCCTGAGATAAACTGCAAGGCCTTCCTCTTCTATGATGTCAAACAAATCCAGCCTCCATACCTTACCATTCAAAAATGCCTTTATTCACTTCCTAGTAAAATAGCCCTGAGCCTGTGCAAAAATTACCCCTTCTTCCCACATTCAATATTTATAGGCTTTATGTTTTTTAAAATCAACTTTACTTTGCTTTGATTTCTATACAATAAATACACTCATTTTAAATGTACTTTTTCATGAGTTTTGACAAATTTATATACCTGTGTAACCACTTCCACAATCAAGACACAGAACATTTCCAAAATGTTCCCTTGTGCTTCATGCCAGTCAATTCCTGTCAAGACAAAGCCCCAGGAAAGCATTAATTTGATTTCTATCACTGTAGATTAAATTTTCTTTTTCAGAGGTTCATATAAATGGAATTATACAATATGTATGTTTTCTTGACTATCTTCTTTTGTTCAGCATATTGTTCCTGAGATTCATCCATGTTGTTGTGTGCACCAACAGTTGTTCCTTTTATTGCAGTTATATTCCATTGCATACACTGTATGAATATGCCACATTTTGTTTATCTACTCTCCTGTTGATAGAAACTTGATATTTCTAACTTGGAGCTATTATTAACAGAGCTGCTATGAGCACATACGTATAAGCATTTGTGAGGACATGTGTCTAGCAATCAGGCATCAGGATGGTCAATTAGGAGAACAAGCCAATGAAAGTAACAATCTTGCTCTTAATTCACTTACTACAACAGTGTAAGCAAGAGACAAAAAGCAGTGCCAGATACCCTGTTTTCCATTTTTTCCTACAGCACCAGACAAGGGACAGATGGATGCAGCGCAGCTGGGGTTGGGAGCAGAAGGGGAAATTGTGCCTCTTCATGGACCTGTGGCCTGGAGTTAGGGAGGGGAGAAGGGCAAGAAATGGAAAGGTACTGAGTCAAAGCAGAGAAAAGCACCTCAGCAGAGGCCCCCAATAAGGAGGCTTCCCAATGGCAATGCCTACGCTAGAATGCAGTGGCATGTATAAGCATAGCTGGCCCGGGGGCGGGGGGGTGCTGAGTCCTTGACTGTGATATACTGGATTTATACTAAGTGTCTGATGTGGGATGGCAGCTTTCCCTTATGAGGCCTGCCAGGAAAAGCCTTGTAATTGCCTATGGTTGGATCTGAAAGATCACACATAGGATTTTGGCCTGGAACCGAACTCTTCAATATGATTTCATTTCTTTTGGTAAATACCTAGAAATATGATTGTTGGGCTGTATGTAAGAGTACATTTAACATTATAAGAAACTGCCAAACTGTCTTCCAAAGTTGTTTGCCACTTTAAATTCCCAAAGCAATGTAGGAGAGTTCTAGTTCTTCCACCTTCTCACCAAATTCTGGGTACTTACAGGTGTTTTAATAGCAGCCATTCTAGTGATCATAGTGGTACCTCGTGTGATTTTAATTTGCGTCTTCATGATGACTAATGATGTTGACATCTTTTCATGTGTTGATTGTTTATCTTCTTTTGTGAGAAATATTTCTTGTAGAGCATGTCTCTTGGTTAACTCTCTCAGTTTCTGTTTATCTGTGAATATTTTTAACTCTTCCTCATTTTTGGACAGTTTTGCCAGATTAAGAATTTTGGGCTGGCAGTTTTTCTCTCAGTACCTTTAATATATCATACCACTGCCTTCTCATCTCCATGGTTCCTGATGAGAAATAGGCACTTACTCTTATTGAGGATCCCTTATATGTGATAAATCACTTTTCTCTTACTGCTTCAGAATTCTCTCTTTAACTTTGGCATTTGACACTCGATTAGTATGTGTCTTCCAGTAGGTCTATTAGAATTTATTCTGTTTGGAGGACGTTGTGCTTGTTGGACATGTATTTTTATGTCTTTCATAAGACTTGGAAAGTTTTTGGCCATTATTTCCTCAAATATTCTTTCTGCCTCCTTTCCCTTCTCTTCTTCTGGGACACCCAAAACTCCTGTTTGTGTGCTTCATGCTGTCACTCAAATCCCTGAGACATTGCTGAATTTATTCCTTTTTTTCTTTGTTTTTCTGACTTTATGATTTCGATTGTCCTGTCTTCCAGTTCACTGAGTCTTTAGCCTGTTCAAATATGCTGTTTTATGCCTCTAGTGAATTTTTAATCTCTATTATTGTGCCTCTCATCACTGTATTAGTCAGGGTTCTCTAGGGAAACAGAACTGACAGGAAATATCTGTAAATAGTATGAAATTTTATAAAATTGTCTCATGCAACTGTGGGTTGCACAAGTTTGAATTCCACAGGGCAGTCTACGAACCAGGGGCTCTGATGAGGTTCTTGATGAGTTCCCAGGAGACACTGGCTGTCTGAAGCAGAGATAGGAATTCTGTCTCTGAACGCTGAAATCATTTCCTCTCTTAAGGCCTTCCGCTGATTGGATGAGACATCACTCATTGCTGACAGCAATCTCCTTAGTTGATTGTAGATGTAACCAGCCATCTATGCAATCAACTCATTGATATTTAAGTCCATGAAATGCCCTTGTATTACAAATAGCCCAGTGCTTGCTTCATCAAACAACTGGGCACCATTACCTGGCCGAGTTGACACATAAGCCTAACCATCACGTTCACTCTTTGTTAACTTTGCAGCAATACATATCGCATTTAACCATACTTAGTCTCTAAATAAAAACAATAACAGACTATATATATTTCTGCCTAACAATATTCAAATAGTCCTGCATACAACTGGAAACACACTAATTCCCTCCAGAATAGGGTAATATTCTGGGTAATCCTTGGGTAATATTCACTCTTAAACTTGACATCCTTAAATACTATGGCATGAAACTAATACAACTTATGTAATATGATAAGGGAAAAGGTTAGAGAAGAAAACAAAGATATTCATTTTATGTACATACACAAACATACTCATAACAAAACAAGGAAGAAATATTCATGACCATTACAGTCTTCGTTTCTGTTCTGGCCACGAGGTCGAAGTTTATATTTATCACTACCTTCTTCCACTATGCATTCCATGTTGCCTTTATTCTCAGAAATCACCTCAGCTGGCCATGGTTCCTTGCCCAAACTTTCATTCCTAAAGATTCT
>JAQZBX010062418.1:0-16895 GCA_029593785.1 Cabassous unicinctus
AACTCATTCCAAATTGTTACAAACTTAGTAAGATTTCCCCATAGAGCAAGACTTTCCCCATAGAGCTAGTTGCTCCAAGGGTACGTCGTGGGAACACAGGTTAAGGGCACAACAGAAACTGTCAGCAAATGACCCTTTTATTACTTGCAAGAATAAAGAGTCCAGAGAGGGCAAGTTATCTCCTTGTCACTTAATCAGCACGAGTCCAAAAGAGCAGGGGATGGAGTCCCATCAGTGCCGGTTTCCCGGGGTGGCCGATAACAGCTCCAAGTCAGGGTGGATACATGGCAGCTCCACACACCCCACTTGGTGCCAGAAAAGAGACAAATTTATACAGTTTGTATGTGGTTTTATCCACCTCAGGAGGAGGTGACCCTGCCACTGAGAATTCCTGTTCTGATAAGCCTCATGGATAGTTCCCAGATTTAAGGACTGGCCCAGCCTTTTCATTAGACTTAACATCTCTCCCAGGATGTGAAAGAGCACACCATAGAAAAGTAGGTGGGGGTAGTGGAAGACTGGAGTATAGCCGCTTAGACCAGGTTTGTGACCTCCCCAGAGAAGGAGGTGAGGGTAGGTAAGGTCTGGGCAATGGCTGCTTAACAGGTGTCCCTAATTTCCCTAGCATTCTTCTTATTTGACGTGCCATTTCTGTTATTCCCCTATGAAGCCACATCCTTCACCAACATTTGGATTTGAACCCAGTGTTCTATTTTCTTCTTAAGAGACAAAAATATCATTACTTTAACTATTTAACAATATTAACTCAATTTTATTTTTTCATAAAATGCAGAAAAGAGTATTTTCCCCAGAGTTATGCATTGTTTTCTTTGTCAAATGTTTAAATTGTCTTTGAAAGAGCTCTTATAGAGTCCTCACTGATTAAGTCAAAAGTCTCATAATCTTCTCTGGGGATCCTGGCCCTCAGGTTACTTGATATGACTGAATGAATAAGCTTATCTCTTCACACATTGTTCTAAATCACCTAGCAAAGAGCAGTTAACAACAAAAACACAAACTTTCTTTGTATTCCTTATAAAATAAATATTATGAGAAACTATTTTGCTGCAATTTTATTGTTCCAAAATAATTATTTTTAAAAATTTAGTGGAGTAGTTTCACTTTTAAAAAATCTGCATTATATTTAGTATTAGGCCTTTACTGAAGATGATAACAGAAATGGAAATCAAGTTTATAGTAAATTCAAAATACAAATTTTCTGATAAGTTAAGAGATGTGAACTGAACATATAGCAATAAGTAAATTTTTTTCATATTCAAAAGGAATCTATAAGACACAAAAGTAAAAGTATCCATGATATGTTCAGTGTTAAGTGACAACAATTAGAGAGCATTAGGCTTGGTATGATCCCAATTTTGGAAAAAGAAAAAGCTACTTCTACTAATACAAGTAATCCATGTGTTTATGTATGTATGTGTATGTATGTATATATATGTATATAAATATATATAATGTATGCATATATGTACAAAACTAACACAACACATTGATATCCTCTGGGATATTATTTTATATATAATTGTATGATTTAAATTTATTGTTAAACATACATTCCATTTGTCATTTTAAGGAAAAACTGCATGCAATAAACTTTGCTTTTCACTTAAGACATTTTTCCATTACTTAAAAATCTAGTCAGCAGGTTGGTTTCCAGAGAGAAACATCATTAACATTTAAAATTAAATATATGAAAATATTCATATACTATATACATTAATATAAATATATATAGGTTATTGGAGAAAATTTGGCATTAGGTATTAAGCACTAAAAATTGTTTAGTTTTTCCATCTTCTTTTGAGGAGAATAATTAGAATGTAGGCAAAAGCATGTAACTATTTGGAAGGAAGCAAAGATTCAAATTCAGAGTGGACTGGATGCAGAATCATAAATATTCACTGCAGTGTTATTTATCATAGCCAAGCACTGTAAACTATCTAATTTTCCTGTAGCAGGCAAATGGTTAAATAAATTGAAGTTAGGTCTTGATAAGTCTTTTAAAACAGTACTTAATGGCCTGGGAATTTGCTCATGATAAAACAATTTTGTCTTCAACAGACTTGTAAATGGCATTCACAAAACGTTATCTCTTTAATAAATATGTACTCATGTGTAGGAAAAATATGGAAAGGAAATACAATATATTGTTCTCAGCCTTTTTCATCTAGGTGGTGATAAAGGTATTACATGGGTTTTCAGTTTTTTTGAAAATAGATCTTTAATTTCTAATTATAGAAAATGGGCATGTGTTCCCTCCATAATGAGAAATATCTATGAATGCTTTGCAAAAGAGAAATTGTAATGCATTTCCTATAGGATTTATTTTCAATCCATCAAAATTAATGGTGTTTTTTTAGGTGTTTATTGACATTGAATTTCCAGCTTTTCATGAATTTCTTAAAGATAAATAATATTTTCCATATTTATCAAGATGATAAATTCTACAACTGATAATATTTATGTAGAAAAATAATTTTTCTTTACTATTTAGCAAAGAGGAGTTATTTCCCTTCATCCACAGAAGAGAAAGACAGTAAATCTAAAGTCTTTTACAACTAGCAGGTCAATGCAGCACATTTTTCTATCAAAGAATGTGCCAAACTGTGAAAATGTATAATCCTTGCAAATACTTCTATAGAAAAATGCCAATAGCTTCTATCCATAAAATGGAAAGAACAAAGCATTGTCATGAATGATGAGAAGAAAGAAGCAGTATGTCAATAAAATGACATTTTTAGAATTTCAACTACGTGAAAAAAGAGATGTCAGGATGGATTTGGGGGAGAGTTAATAATAGTTTATGACCTTGGATGTCACTTATATGCTGTTATTGTTTTTATAAAATATGTATTCTTTTATAAACATTCATTCAATCAATGACCGTATCATAAATACCAATGAATTACTGGCTTAGGCCAGGTAGTGCTTTAAACCCTTGGGTGAAAAAAATTAATAAAATAACTCAACTTTAGAGACACACACAGTTAAGGAAACATTTTTACATCTATGTCAAAAAAGGATTTGAAGGATTTATAAAACAAAGGCAATTATAATGCATGTGCCTAGTTTTATCACCAAGAAACAACCAGATTCCTATCTTCGTAAATATACCGGTTCCCTTGAATCAGATCCCATTATTTCTCCTGTGTCTAATCTTATAAGTGTTTTGCCATCCTGACATGAGCAGATTAGCTGATGCAAAACAATAAGCAAGTTAGACTTTATTAGGTGGTAAGTATGTGAGTCAGCTAGTTCTCACTTCTTCGTGCATCTAGTTATCAATATGTCAGTCCTCTCAGTCACAAAAGTTAGAAAGGAGAGGAGACCCCCAGGAAACTCGTTGGCTCAACAGCATGCCTATCTGAGACCTCCCCAGGGCACATGGGGGAATCTATTCTTTCATATTTATTTGTTTTTACTTTTATTATTATCATATTTATTGCCAATTATTTTATCAATTTAGAGAGTAAGTAATATAAATTATCAAGACATATGAAAAGTCTCTCTAGTTCATGAATATAAAAATAAAGCAAAATGAGGTGATTATAAATTAGTAAGCATTTAGAACACTAATATCCAGGGTAGGTGACGGTGGGGGAATTGTTAATCATCATACATTATTGTTGGGTTGGCAAATTGGTACAACTTTTCTTGCAGAGGCAATTTGACATCAACTATTAACATGTCAAGGTGGACCTTCTACCAATCCCATCACTGGCGTGCCTACCGTGATTGGCTTCATTCTCCTTGTGCTGCCATCCCTGGTCCATTCAGTCACTGCCGTCTGCCCCACTCACTTCAGTTGCCAATGTGTTGCCAACTTCTTTAATCATTATTCTGAAACAGAGTTCAGTTTACTGTGGCATTTTCTTTCCTCACGACTGGGTATGCTAGGCTCTGAGTTTTCTTGGAAGGATCCAGTGCATCACTTAATATTATCTCTTTTATATACTGCAAAGATTCACTCAGATTCGGTTCCTGATGCATGTAATGCCTTCTTCTCTTTTACTCTTTAAAGTGGTTAAACCAGATTGCTGAGTGAGAGACTTTTTTTTTAATCTTTCCAGACCAAGAACATTTCAATGCTTTTAAGATGAGGGGACTGACACATTCATCCATACTCCCCGGATTTTGCTGGAAGTATTTCCCATGTAACCTGGTCCCTCCACAACTGACCCCTGCACCTTCCCTCTCCCCAACTGTAAGAAAGACCTTAAAGAAAATGGGGCACTGAGAGATAGACCTACTCTAAGTCTTTCATACTATTTTTCAAAATGCTTATGTGTGTGACCAGCTGCAGGAAGAAATTCAGAACTTCAGAGAAAGGGGATCTTAGCAGACTCCAGAGGATCAGAGCTAACCCAAAGTGAACAGGAAGAATTCCAATCCAGCATATTTGCTGAGAAAGGTCTCAGAACATCACTGGGGGGAATTCTGATATGATTGACAACACATGAAGGGAGGTGTGGAGAAAGGAGAACACAGCAATCAGAGAAGCAAAATTAGTACATATCTGTGAACGTCCCAGGCACCAGTATTATTTATCATAGCCAGTATGATAAATAATGAGACGCGAGAATGCTAGGCCTCAGGGGTCTGACTGTGGAGGGCTAGATGTGACTTTGATCATGCCTGAGATGCATCAAAGATAAAACGCATTATTCTTATGATGGTGGTTTGCTTTCAAATTTGGTATCAGTAATACAAAGGAGAGTCCCAGAGTTTGGCAATCCAAATTCTCTTAAAAGAATTGATTATTAAAGATAAACTGTCAAAGACAGTAGACTATTTTTCAGTCAATTTTAGCTCAGTGAACAGAGTTTATTACTAGGTAAAAAGTAAGGACTATTATATGCTACTATGGTAGCGAGAGGTCACACCATGCTCAGGTAGATCATATCAGAGACAGAAGCTGGTTTGAGAAACCTATTTTTGTAAAGGCTCTGACATAGCAAAGCATGTGTCCTGGAGGGCTAGCAGGGAGATGTTTGGCTAAAGACTTCATCATGTGGCATCTGGTTTTGAAACTAGGGGTGTGAAGACTCCAATATCTATGCAGATACTGATGTGATAGTTTTAAGCAGAAAATCTGAAGAATTGTTATGTGGAAGACATACATGTTGTTTGTATACACATATAAGTGTAGCCAAATATACCATGGAGTATATAATATATATATATATAATGTATAATATAATTTATAATATAAATATAATATCAAAACACATCCAGGATTCATTTTTACCACTCATATCATAGTATTAACTTGCTCACTGTCTACTCCCAGATGCAAGGAAGACTGGGAAAGGAAACTGGGATCACCATGATGGTTTCTGCCAATTATGATTCATCCAACAATAGCATTTTGCTGCTTTTAAAAAAAGTCCTGCTCCAAAAAGCAGGAATAAGAAAAACAGTAACTGAGGATTGCCAGCTGTTAATGTTGCTCACATTGTTGGTCATTGATTTCCTGTTGATTTTTTAATGCCTTTTGACCTCTTTATGGGAAATATATTCTCTTTTTAAAAGTTCGGTCATCTGAGTCCAATGTCAAATACATGGATAGTCCACAACAAATGACTGTTGAATGGCTGAACAAATGAATGAAAATATATTGGTGTCAGGATCCCTTCCAAAACTTCTGAATCACTTTTAGGAAAAGTTTGCAAGCTACCTGCCCAGAAGGTTTTCCCACCTATTTTGCTTGTGGGTGACAGCCTTTCCCATATGCTATTCCCTCTACCTGGAATACTTTTCCTTCTGGGAGGCTCCTCATTGCCCAATCTGTCTACTAAGGTGTTAGTCACACTTTCCACACTCTGCTCAGGATACCACCTTGTTGTTAAGCCTTCTCTGGCTGTCAGAAATAATACATGCTCCTTTCTTTTTAGGTTATGTTTGCTCTTTATCCTTTGCATGCTGTGCTCTGTTGACATGTTTCTACCCTGCTGGGCAATAAGCTGTTTGAGGGCAGGATTCAGTGTATTCCAACATTTAGCACAGTGCCTGTCACACAGTCAGTGTTCTATAATTATATTTTTAAGCCATATACTTATTTTGTCACGTGGTCGCAGTTTGAAAACTCTAAAAGACAAATATGAGCCCTAGGGAAAACATGTTCTAGAGAGTTAATTATGCTTCCCTCAAGAAGACAAAGACTTATACAAGGGTACTAACCTCTTTCAAACTTATATTTTGGTGAAGTCTCCCAAGTTTCACACCCGATCTTCATCAACTAGATTTTCTTTTTATAGAAATCATGTTAAAATTTATGTTCCTAAAGATTTACCTTTAGCCTGAGTCAATTTTATGAAAAACTTAATTGTCTGTATTTTGACTTTTTCATGCTTGTTTACGCTTATGAAGAGAGATTCTATTCTCTTATTTTACCAAGGTCTAAATAACAATTTTTCTAAAGAGGAATGCCTCGGGGTCAGTTGTTACAGCAATTATCAATTATATTTTGCTTCATTTAATTGTTTTCAAAATTAGCTTTTTAAGTCCCATTTAATTCTCTTTTCAGTCTCATTTCTCAAGAAGGTAATTAATGAAGTAACTATGATTAAATAGAAATGATAAAGCACAGGGAACTTTTAAATTAAATCATCCCTGAACTTTTGCTATGTTCTCCACCAACTGGTCTTCAGGTACTGCAGAGCATAGAATTCATTAGAGATTCACCCCATTCTTATTCCCCTCATTTTTGTCATTAATTTGGGTTAGATCTAACTTATTAATGTAATCAAAATGTCCCATCAGAGTTAATTTCTAAAGCTATTAAAAATGTGTTAAATACTCAGGGAGCTTCAAAATTTACATGACAACATGGACCTTCCCAATCCCTATGAAGAAAATGGTTTCTGGCCCTGAAACCTTACTTCTGGTGAGAAGACTACGTTCTGAGGCTGTCAGCATCCATTTCATTCTCTAGGTAGCACCCTCAGCTGCAGCCCATGCCCCAATCCTACATTGAGTTATGAAGACTTTAAGAAAAATTAATCGCTTCTTTTCAGAAAAATATTGGAGAACCCATTCAAAACTATGTCTAGAGAGCACATCTGTAAGATTATAGAAATATAAAACATCATTTCCATTTGAGGTAGTATTAAAAAATGCAAGTTATGTATAGTTTCTTATTAATTGCAAATTATATGCTGTTTTAAAAGAATTAATGAATAGATAAACACAAAGAAGGAAAAGTTCAAATCAATAATTTTAATCCTATCACCAGTGCTAAAAGTTACTAATATTTTGAAATGTAAAATGTATATATACATCACATTGTTCACATATACCCATTTCTCATGTTCTTGTTTCCTCACGCCTTTCAATGGCTATAGACTATTCCATCACCTGGATGCTAAAATTGATACATTCAATCATGGAGGATTTTAAATTTTCCTATTTTGAAAATTTCTTATTCAATACATCCTTTTGCTTATAACTATGATTTGTTTCTCAGTATCAAATTTTAGAACTAGCTTTGCCGGGTGTATTCATTTTCTGTTGCTGTGTAACAAATTACCACACACTTAGTTTCTTAAAACAAGACCCCACAGTTCTGTAGGGCAAAAGTATGAGTTTGGTGGGGCTGGGTTCTCTGCTCAGGTTCTCACAATGTTGAAATAAAGGTGTTGGCTGGCTAGATCTTCATCTGGAGCCTGAGAGCCTCTTCCAAAGTCACACGATTGAGGTAGAATTCAGTTCTTTATCACTTGTACTAGTTTCCTTGGGTCTCTTTAATAAATGACCACAACTTGATGGATTAAAACAAGGGAAATTTATGGTCTCATGTTTCTGGAGGCTAGAGGCCAGCATCATAGGGTTGGTGAGGTCAACACCCTCTGAAGTCCCTTGCTTCCTTTCAGTTTCTGATTCTTGGCATTCCTTTGCTTGTAGTACCACCACTCCAATATCTGCCTGCATCTTCACATGGCTTTCCTCTCTGTATCCCAAATCTCTCTCTTCTTTCTTATATACGGACACCTGTTGTTGGATTAAGGCTTTACCCTAAATCTGGAATGACCACATTTCAAAATCCTTAACTTAATTCATCTGCAAAGACCTCTTACCAAATAAGTTCACATTTGACAGTTACTCAACATTAAAACTTGTATATAGTTTGGAGGATAGGGAAGCATCATTCAGCCGAGTATTCTGATGTTGGACTGAAGTCCCTGTTTTCTTGATGGTTGTCCATATTCCTTGCCACATGACCTCTTGATCTTCACATTTAGCAATGGGGAATCTTCCTCCTGTCAAATGCTTCCAATGTCTCTCACCAGGAAAAGCTCAATCTCTTTTAAAGAATCATTTGATAAGGTCAGGTCCACCAAGGATAATCTCCTGTCTTAAAGTCAATTTATTAGGGACTCTGAGGGTTAGGCTAATGTGTCAACTCAGCCAGGTAATTGTGTCCAGGTGTTTGTTCCAGCAAGCACTGGGCTACTTGTAATACAAGAACATTTATGGACTTCGATCACCAGTGAGTTTACTGCATGGATGGCTGATTACATCTGCATCAATCAGGGAGATTGCATCAGCAATGGGTGACACTTTTATTCAATCAGTTGAATGTCTTAAAAGGGAAAGTGATTTCAACATTCAGAGAGAATTTCCCAGCTTGTCTTTGGACAGCCAGCTTCCCCCCAAAACTCATTAAGTACCTTTTCATCAGACTTTCATCGGAGTCCTTGGTTTGCAGGCTACCTGCGGAACCTGGACTTGTGCATCCCCACGGTGGCATGAGAGACTCATAAAATCTCATATTATTGACAGATATCTCCTGTTGATTCTGCTTCCCGAGAGAACTCTGACTAATACAGCTTGGTACCAGCAGTGGTTCTTGAGGAACAGAGTCTTAAACATGGGATGTTTGAGGTGGTTCTGGGAGTTTTGTAATTGGCTATATACTCCAATTGGACTCAAGGGTACTAATGACTCTCTTTCCAATAATGAAGAGGTTGCTAACAATCCATGGCGTGAGCTGGCAATAGAGATACGCAAAATAGCATCACTGGATTCCCCAGCTTCCACACTTATAAGAAGCAAGGATCTGGGTGAGAGTGTTTTCAACACCTTAACAGAATTTTTATGGAGTCAAAAAGTGTAATGATGTTGGCTGGCTCCTCCTAGATACTCTGGATACATTTACAAAAGAAAGAGATGAGCTAAAGTCTTCAAATTTGAAACTTAAATGCTGCATGAATGATATGAAAGTTTCTACGTGTGCCTTGAAAGAAAATCTTGTCTCCTGTAGCCACAGACTTGAGATATCTGAAAATCAAACCCAGACTCTCATTGTATGAACAGCAGAATTACAGAGGAAACTAAAATCACAACCTCACAGGGTTTCTGCAATTAAAGTGAAGGCATTGATTAGAAAGGAGTGGAACCCCAAGGATTGGGATGGGGACATATGGGATGATGATAATATTGGTGGGGACATTGGAACTCTAAATCCTGCTGAGACTTTACCAGGTAAACCTGTGATGGCCTGCCCTGTGGAGACCACACCTTGTCAACCTTGTATCATCCAGCCTCCAGCCTGCTTCAGAGAGTCGGAACCTCCTCCCAGCCACAAGACAGGTACCAGCCAAACTCCAGCATGCACTGTCCAACTTCCAGTCTGCCCTGAGTAATATACCTTCCAACCCCTGCCTGAAAAGATTAATCCTGTCTCACCAGAAGAAAATACAAAGGAATGCCCTGAGGTCAGTAGCCTGCAAGCCATCACTAATGTTTCTCCTTACCCACCCCCACCAGCCTTTTTCTCTTCGAGACCAATTACAAGACTAAAATCACAACAAGCCCCCAAAGGTGAAATACAAAATGTGACCCATGAGGAAGTACCGTATACTCTGAAAGAAATGCATGAGTTTTCCAACTTATATAGACAGAAATCAGGGGAATATGTGTGGGAATGGATACTAAGGGTATGGGATAATGGTGGAAGGAATATAAAGTGGGATCAGGCTGAATTTATTGATATGGGCCCACTAAGGAGAAATTCTGGATTCAACGCTGTAGCTCAAGGGGTTAGAAAGGGCTCTAACTGTTTGGGTGGCTGACTGAAACATGGACCAAATGATGGCCTAGCATGTATGATGTTGAGATGCCTGATTTGCCCTGGTATACAGTAGAGGAGGGGATTCAAAGGCTTAGAGAGATTGGAATGCTAGAATGGATTTACCATTTGAGACTTGCCCACCCACCCCAAGAATGTCCAGAGGACACACATTTAACCAGGACTGTGAGGAACAGATTTGTAAGACTAATTCCATCTTCTCTGAAGAGCTCTATGGTTGCTCTTCTCTGCAGTCCAGATATTACTGTAGGGAGGGCTGTAATGGCATTGGAATCCTTAAACAATATAGGGATTATCAGATTTCATCCGGTAAAAGTCAAGTATCGGCAGTTAATCGCCAAAGACAAGGTGGGCGTGGCTACCGCAATGAAAGACAGATTCAAAACAGCACACAGAATAGTTTGAATCGCATGGAGTTATGGCGTTGGCTAATAGATCATGGGGAACCTAGAAGTGAAATACATAGGCAGTCTACTAAATTTCTTCTGGATCTGTATAAACAAGAATTCTAGGTTGAGTGAACAAAACCCTAACTCAAATTACATATGCAGAGAATCACAGCCCCTTAATCAATTCCCAGACTTGAGACAGTTTACAGACCCAGAGCCCCCTTGAATGAGGAGAAGGCCAGGTCCCCTTGGGGAAAGATCCCGTTAAACTGGCAAAAATTTATACTGTTCGTCTTCCTCCCACCTTTCCCCAGGGAGACCTATGGCCTTTTGCCAGAGTAACTGTGCATTGGGGAAAAGGAAATGATCAGACATTTTGGGGATTATTAGACACTGGCTCTGAAGTCACATTAATTCCATGAGACCCAAAACGTCACTGTGGTCCATTAGTCAGAGTAGGGGCTTATGAAGGTCAGATGATTGATGGAGTTTTAGCTCAGGTCTGTCTCACAGTGGGTCCAGTGTGACATACTCAGTAACTGGCAGAATCCCCACATTGGATCAATGGCTTGTGGATTGAGGGCTATAATGGTTGGAAAGGCCAAGTGGAAGCCTCTAGAACTGCCCCTGCTTAGCAAAATAGTAAATCAAAGGGAATACCGGATTCCTGGAGAGATTGCAGAGATTAATGCTACCATCAAGGATTTGAAAGATGCAGGGGTGGTGATTCCAGCACATCCCCATTCAACTTTTCTATTTGGCCTGTGCAGAAAACAGATGGATCTTGGAGGATGACAGTAGATTATTGTAAACTTAACCAGGTGGTGACTCCAATTGCAACTGCTGTCCCAGATGTGGTATCATTGCTTGAGCAAGTCAACACTTCCTCTGGTACCTGGTATGCAGCTGTTGATCTGGCAAACGCTTTTTTCTCAATTGCCATTAGCAAGGACCACTAGAAACAGTTTGCTTTAAGCTGGCAAGGTCAGCAGTAGACCTTCACAGTCCTGCCTCAGGGGCATATCAAATCTCCAGCCCTATGTCATAATATTGTCCGCAAGAACCTTGATCGACTCTCCCTCCCACAAGACATCACACTGGTCCATTATATTGATGATATCATATTGATAGGACCTACTGAGCAAGAAGTAGCAAAGACTCTCGATTTATTGGTAAGACATTTGTGAGAGAGAGGTTGGGAGATAAATCCAACAAAAATACAGGGTCCTTCCACCTCAGTGAAATTTCTAGGTGTCCAGTGGTGTGGGGCATGTCGAGATATCCCTTCTAAAGTAAAGGATAAGCTGTTGCACCTGGCCCCTCCTATGACCAAAAAAAGAGGCACACACTTAGTTGGCCTCTTCAGATTTTGGAGACAAAGCATTCCTCGTTTGGGTGTGCTACTCCGGCCCACTTACCGAGTGTCCAGAAAAGCTGCTAATTTTGATTGGGAACCAGAACAAGAGGAGGCCCTCTGACAGGTCCAGGCTGCTGTGCCAGCTGCACTACCACTTGGACCATATGATCCAGCAGATCCAATGGTGCTGGAAGTTTCAGTGGCAAATAGAGATGCTGTCTGGAGCCTTTGGCAGGCCCCTGTAGGGGAATCACAATGCAGACCCTTAGGATTTTGGAGCAAAGCCTTGCCATCCTCTGCAGATAACTACTCCCCTTTTGAGGAGCAGCTTTTGGCTTGCTACTGGGCCTTAGTAAAGACTGAATGCTTAACCATGGACCATCAAGTTACCATAAGACCTGAGCTGCCTATCATGAGCTGGGTATTGTCTGACCCACCAAACCATAAAGTTGGGCGTGCACAGCAGCACTCCTTAACAAAGTGGAAGTGGTATATATGAGGTAAGGCTCGAGCAGATCCTGAAGGCACAAGTAAGTTACATGAAGAAGTAGCCCAAATGCCCATGGTCACCACCCCTGCCATGTTACCTTCTCTTTCCCAGCCCACAGCTTTGGCCTCTTGGGGATTCCGTTACAATCAGTTGACTGAGGATGAGAAAACTCGGGCCTGGTTTACAGATGGTTCTGAACGATATGCAGGTACCACCTGAAAGTGGACAGCTGCAGCACTGCAGACTTTATCTGGGACATCCTTGAAGGATAGCAATGAGGGCAAATCCTCCCAGTGGGCAGAACTTCGAGCAGTGCACCCAGTTGTTCATTTTGCTTGGAAGAAGATATGGCCAGAGGTGCATTTGTACACTGATTCATGGGCAATTGCCAATGGTTTGGATGGATGGTCAGGGACTTGGAAGGAATGTGATTGGAAAATTTGTGACAAGGAGGACCTTTCTGAGTGGGCAAAAAACATGAACATATTTGTGTCCCACATGAATGCTCACCAGAGGGTGACTTCAGTAGAGGAAGAGTTTAATAATCAAGTGGATAAGTTACCCCGCTCTGTGGTTAATGCTCAGCCTCTTTCCCCAGCCACTCCTGTCATTGCCCAATGGGCTCATGAACAAAGTGGCCATGGAAGTAGGGATGGAGGTTATGCATAGGCTCAGCAACATGGACTTCCCCTCACCAAGGCTGACTTGGCTACAGCCACTGCCGAATGCCCAATCTGCCAGCAGCAGAGACCTACACTCAGCCCCCAATATGGCACCATTCCTCTAGGTGACCAGCCTGGTACCTGGTGGCAGATTGACTACATTGGGCCACTTTCACCTTGGAAGGGGCAGTGATTTGTTTTAAATGGAATAGACACATACTCTGGCTATGGGTTTGCATTTCCAGCTCAAAATGCTTCTTCCAAAACTACCATCCGTGGACTTACTGAATGTCTTATCTACTGCTATGGCGTGGGATTCCACACAGCATTGCTTCT
Organism: Cabassous unicinctus; assembly: GCA_029593785.1. Lineage (NCBI taxonomy): Eukaryota > Metazoa > Chordata > Mammalia > Cingulata > Chlamyphoridae > Cabassous > Cabassous unicinctus. The sequence continues at coordinate 13,343 of JAQZBX010062418.1, forward strand.
GATCAAGGAACCCATTTCACAGCAAATGATGTGCAGGAATGGGCACATGCCCATGGAATTCACTGGTCTTACCATGTTCCCCATCACCCTGAAGCAGCTGGATTAATAGAATGGTGGAATGGCCTTTTGAAGACTCAATTTTGGCACCAAATAAGTGGCAATACTTTGCAGGGCTGGGGCAAAGTTCTCCAGCAGGCTGTGTATGCTCTAAATCAACGTCCTCTCTATGGTGCTGTTTCTCCCATAACCAGGATTCATGGGTCTAGGAATCAAGGGGTGGAAATGGGAGTGGCACCACTCACTATTATCCTTAGTGACCCACTAGGAAAATTTTTGCTTCCTTTCCCTGCAACCTTAAGCTCTGCTGGTCTACAGGTTTTAGTCCCAAAAGGAAGAGTGCTGCCACCAGGGAACACAACAATGATTCCATTGAACTGGAAGTTTAGACTGCCACCTGGCCACTTTGGGCTCCTCTTACCTGTGAATCAACAGGCAAAGAAGGGAATTACTGTACTGGCTGGGGTGATTGATCCTGACTATCAAGGGGAAATAGGACTGCATCTACATAATGGGGGTAAAGAAGTGTTTGCCTGGAATGCAGGAGATCCTCTAGGGCATCTCCTAGTACTGCCATGCCCTGTGATTAAAGTCAAAGGAAAATTGCAACAAACCAATTCAAGCAGGACTAACAATGGCCCAGAATCTTCAGGAATGAAAGTTTGGGTCACCTCACCAGGCAAAGAACCACGGCCAGCTGAAATGCTTGCTGAAGGTAATGGGAACATGGAAGAAGGTAGTGATAAATATGAACTTCGTCTACGTGACCAGTTACAGAAACAAGGACTGTAATAGTCATGACCCTTTCTTCCTTGTTTCATTATGAGTATGATTGTATATGTACACAAAACGAATTTCTTTGTTTTCTTTCCCAACCTTTTCCCCTATAATATGAAAAGTTGTATTAATTTCACGTCATAATATTTAAGGATGTCAAGTTTAAGAGTGAATATTACCCAAGGACATGCACCCTATTCTGTGGGGAATTAATGCATTTCTGGTTGTGCGCAGGGGAGTTGAACATTGTTGTACACAGGGGAGTTGAACATTGTTAGGTGGAAATATATATGCATGCTTGTCTGTAATTGTTTTTACTTAGAGGCTAAGTATGGTTTGGGGTAATGTGTATGGTTGCCGAGTTGACAAGGGGTGGACTGTGATGGTTAGGCTAATGTGTCAACTTGGCCAGATAATTGTGTCCAGGTGTTAAGTCCAGCAAGCACTGGGCTAATTGTAATATAAGAGCATGAATTTACTGCATGGATGGCTGATTACATCTGCATCAATTAGGGAGATTGCATCATCAATGGGTGATGCTTTTATCCAATCAATTGATTGCCTATAAAGGGGAAGTAATTTCAACATTCAAAGAGAATTTCCAAGCTTGTCTTTGGACAGCCAACTTCTCCCAGAAACTCATCAAGGACCTTTTCATCGGACTTTCATTGGAGCCCTTGGCTTGCAGCCTGCCTGCAGAACCTGGACTTGTGCATCCCCATGGTCACATGAGAGACTTTTATAAAATCTCACATTATTGACAGATATCTACTGTTGATTCTGTTTCCCAAGAGAACCTTGACTAATACAGAGACCTGAACTTATCTGCAAAATCCAAACCCAGTAGCACCTAGGCAAGTACTGAACAACTGGGAGAGTAAGGATTACATGGATGCTAGAAACCTTGGAGGGCATTTTAGAATTCTGCCTACCACACTGGGTCAAAGGATATGATACATATGACCATATGGCACTGGTGTGACATTTTAAAACTAAGAGTGAGACTGGACATTCAGTGTCAGCTCTGTCATTAATTGAGCAGGCATGTAACCTCTCTGTACTTTGGTTTTACTATCTGAAAATGAGAGTCTAATGACCCCTATTGTTCTGATTTTCTGACCTGATGGGTTTCTTTTTAGGAAAAAGAGCCTTTTATTGCTGCTTTCCAGCACTTTAGCACTTTGTTCATAATTATCCTTTATTGGTATGCAATGACAGCAGCAGCAATTCCCTCAAAGGTGAAAATGTTAGAGTTTAATTCTCCCCTTCTAAGAAGCTTCATGGTGAAGAGAATTCCTAGAGCATTTCAATAGACTCAAGACTTTTAATATGCACCTTTGACTTCCTTTAGAAGGTAGTGGTTCAATTCCAAGAGACTGTATTTCAGCACTAGATGACAGACATTTGGTGAGATTTTAGTATTTTCAGTATTGCCCTGGTCATTTAATAGGCTCCTTCAAAAAGAACAGAACACAGCATGGTAGTAGAATCCTCTGCCACGATATCTGATCTCTTGCCTTCACATTGAATGACTACTACATACCAATTTGGGGATTCAAGATGCTATTTTCCCATTCTAATTTATCAGCACCACCTCTGATTTTCTCTTAAGTACTGCCAGCCCCTTGCAGTGCTCACCACTGCATTGTCAACAGCCTCTCTTGAGTTTACACAGCACTGCCAATCATGCTGACTGCCCAGAGGAAAAAAGGAACCTGCTTTTATCTTTTTCCTCATCAACTTGTAATGATTCCTGATAAAATAAAACTCTTCAGCCCCTCAAACAAATAAATCTTACATTATTCATTATGCATTACATTATCCATTTATGAATCTCCATAGTTTTTTTTTTTAGGAGCACAGTGTCTTAAGAACCATTTGAATGGATCATGAGCACTTTTCCATGGTGGGAGATAATTATGTTTGGAAATAATGCAGAGAAAATGTTTATGATGCTTAACTGGTTGCATTTTTGAGGTGAGTAATTGTCCCTTGATTATTCCAATGTATGATGATAATGGCACTTGATTATTACAGTTTACAATCACATTTCTGTCTTAGCATTTGCATTGTTTTCGTGGTTTCACCTACACAATATAGCAGGTGACAATAATATTGAGAAAGAGTAACTTCTTTCAGGCATTTACTAGATGTCAGGTACTGGACTAAGCACTATACAAGCTGTTTGGACTAAGCACTTAAAATGCTGTTTTAGTTTTCTGGCTCTAAAACAAGTACCATACAATGGATTGCTTAAACGACAGGATTTTATTGGCTTATGGTTTTGAGGCCAGGAGAAGCCCAAAATCAAGATTTCATCAAGGCAAAGGCTGTGGTGTTCTGGGGTTGGCAGCTGGCAATCCTTGGTCCTTGTTTTTTCTGTCACATGACAATGCACATGGTAGCCTTGCCTGGGTTCTCAGTTCCATTGACTTCCAGCTTCTTACTGCTCCCTGCTGTGGCTTTATCTCTCTCTTGACCTTCCCTATAACGTCTTTAATAATAATTAAAACCTACCCTGCTTCACCTGGACCATACCTTCCCTGAAGTATCCTTATCAAAAGGTCCTATATACAGGAGCTCACCCACAGATATGGATTAATTTTAAGAGCATGTTTTTCTTGGGTACGTAGCTCCATGCTAAACTACCCAGAATTGTTAGAATGGGGTGGGATTTCTAACAAAAAGATTCTTGGTTGATCATGGATAATTTTTAGAA
>JAQZBX010062419.1:0-16894 GCA_029593785.1 Cabassous unicinctus
ATTTACTGCTCTTTTTGATCCTTCCATGTAATTTCTCCAGAAGACTACATATCCTTAGTTTCTTCATCTGCTAACTGTATGGCACTTTCAAATGTCCCACCGCCACCTAACTCCTTCTCCCCTGTACACCTTCCAATCTGTCTATGCTATCTTACAATGTGACACCCAAAATGGAATGCAAACTGCAGGTTTGACTCATGACAGACAAAAATACAACTTAATGAGTTAATGAAGCAACAGTGACTCAGATGTTAAAAAAAATGGAAATAATGTGCCCGTCTTTACTTTTAAAATTTCAAAGAGTATATTAGATGAAAAGTTTCTTAAGAATGGCCTATAAATTTTACAGTTAGTTTTGATATTAGCTTCATCTACATGCATAGTTGTGAGAAAGAAATCCCTATTACTTAATGTTGCTATGATAAAATGTATAGGAAAATCAACAACGAATGATTCAAATGGCAGGGCCAGAACTAAAAAAAAAAAAAAATCAAAAATAAATGTGCTTTCATATGACTGTAATGCTGATTTTTGGGGGTGAGTTGAGAAAGAAGGAAGATGTTTATAAGTTAGTGAACATAGAAACAGATTTTTATGTAACATTGAAAGCATGCCTCACTTGATCTGAAAATTGCTTCATAAACTGATTCTACATGTTATAATATAGAGTGAAATCATTAACCTGTCAAAGTATAAAACACAATGGAAAAAATATATATAAAAGGCTGGGGTTGTTTTTGCCTTGGATCTAAGCAAATTACGTACGTTCTGGAGACTCCATCCAAAAGAAAGGTAACAATACCTGTTCCACCTCACAGGACTATTTTAAAGACCATTTGAGGGAATACAGAGGAAGTTAAATGAGAGAAGAGACTATATACGAAAACGTTTTGGAATCTAAAAAGCACTATATAGTGTAAGGTATTAAAACAGCATTTTTGCATTAATAGTTCTACAGTATTAATAGAACTTTAAATTTTTTTTTAATGTTTTGCTTGAGGCACATGGGACGATGGCCTTCAGTGCTGCTGATCTTTGAGTTCCTTCAGCTTAATTACTATTGTATATTGCTAATTTTATAATATTTAGTTTTATCATACCTCACACAAAATATTCAAGATTTTCACTGCTGAAACACCATTCTACCTTTGTCATTCTAAATTATTTCCTTGAGATATTAGTTTCAAGAAAGTCTCATATAAGATGTTTGTGTTAGAATAAGATTTCTGATAATACAGCCAATGCCCATCATAATTCATATACTGAAGGTCCTGTGTTAGGGAACAAAAAGGACAGCTGGAATTAGAGGAAACTACTGATCTAGGTATTTTCTTTCATCTTTAGCTAACCAAATCCTAATTAATAATTATCAATGCTTATGCACCAAATGCTGTAGTAGCTAGTAAGCAAGAAATGGTTATTCTGACCCAAGATAAATTTAATTAAATTGCTTTAATGTAGCCATATAAAAATGGCCCTATCAAAATGTGTTTTTTAAAAAATTACCTAGTAATGTGCATAATGATCATCCCTGTCTTTATAGCATATTCCTAACTCCCCTCTCAATTACAATACATATTCATTTAACCCATTAATATTTGCATTTGTAAAGTTGGCTTACATTGTTTTAAAGCTGAAACAAGTTACTTTTTTAAACTTGAAGATTTGAATTAAGACTTAAGAAGATTTTAATTCTGCCTCCCAAGCCATCAAAAATAAGGTTTTACAATATTAAATGCAACTTTGCAACTTATATACCAGACACTTAAAAGGTTTATATGCAATATTAATGTTATCTACTAAATTAGTCAACGTATTTACAGAATCCTAAAATATTACAATTACATACATAAAAATAACAACACTCTTTTTATATATTTGGTTGAATTTAATATATCTGTGTGATTTAGTAAATAAGCTTATATTACATTCATCCAAATCAATGAATAAGGCATGCATACTAAGTTTCAAACATTTGGTATTCCATGGTCCTTTAAAATATCAAGCAATGGAAAACCGTGATTAGGAAAATTTGTAGTTTGAATATAAAGAGCAAAATACAAGAAAAAATTTAATTTTTACCGAGTTTTAATTTATTACCTTGGTTTGTTCGGAGCAAGCTGTCGACTTGGCCGCCTAACAGACTGGTTTTGTTGTATCTTCATCGAAGTTCTAGGAGATGACCGTGCAAAAGGGTCTGGGGCTGGAGGCTTTTTAGGAATCTTTTTCACCAATCGACTAACCCACTTTTGCTGTTCTTCTGTAGAATTTGCTAATAACAATAGATTCTTTGCCGTTGAAATATCATAATACACTATAAAGAAATATTTGAAAAAAAGTTAATGTGCAAAAGTGATCAGAACATAAGTAATACTGCTTGAGCAAGCAGTTTACTACTTACCTTTGCAAGGGGCTATAATCTCCTCTTTCTTGTCCATGTGGTCTTTATGACATTTAATATGGCAGCGACGGCACTCCAGAGCAGGAGGAGGCTTAAACATATGCCACAGCGGCTTCATACAAGCCTCACAGTTAGTTGGGAAATGATAAAGAGTAGGAATAAATTCATGTCCCTTGTGGCAAATATAATTAGATTTTTCTCCCACTGGCTCCACTGGAAATTCTTGTTCCTTCTTACTTTCTCCTTCATTGGCATACAGAATCTAAAAATACCAAAAAACATAAATTATTTTTTTAATGTACTAACAATTTTGATAGCTTAAATAAAATTAACTTAAAATTATTCAAAGAGAAGAAAATGTCTAATCAAGCACATATGTGAAAAAAGTTATTAGTCACTTTGGTTCACATTTGAAAAAAATAAATCCTGTTCAAATATTGGCTCATTTACTTTATAATATCTTACTATGTTTCAGCAACATTATTAAAATAGACAAGTAAAAGATAAATTTATACTTAGAAAGTTTTTTGGGGTGGGTTAGGGTAGAAGGTGGGAGAGGAATGTACAAAAAATCATGTGAAGAAGTATGGCGATTATATTAATTGGAGTTTTGTAATTCTTAAGAGTAGAAAATTGGGTGAAAGCTCTAAACACAACTCAAATTTAAAAGACTTGCATTTAGAGAATTGAAGGAGAAAGAAAAGGATGAAGGGATGTATAGTATACTCCAAATAAACATTATAAGCACCCAGGAAACAAGCAGCCAACTCTACCAATACAACAAGCAGCCAACTCTACCAGTACAACAAGCACCATAGCTTTTACAGAGAAGGGCATTTTACAGGGCATTTTTGGGACACTGGAATTGCTCTGCATGATACTGCAATAATGGATACAGGTCATTACACATTTTGTCAAAACCTATAAAATTGTAGTGTGGGGAGCGGATGTGGCTCAAGTAGTTGGGTGCCTGCCTCCCACACGGCAGGTCCTGGGTTCGGTTCCTGGTGCCTCCTAAAAAGAAGATGAGCAGACATGGAGAGCACACAATGGACAAACACAGAGAGCAGGCGGTGAGTGCAAACAATGGAGGGTGGGGGGAGAAATAAATAAATCTTAATAAAAAAATTGTACGGTACAAAGTGTAAACCATAATGTAAACTATAGACCATAGTTAGTAGCAGTGCTTCAATATTTGTTTATCAATTGTAATAAATGTACCACACTAATTAAAGATGTTGTTCATGAGGAAAAGTGTGGGAGGGAGTGGAGAATATGGGAATCCCATATATATTTTTTAAGGTACAGGGGCCAGGGATTGAAACTGGGACCTTGTATCTGGGAAGCCAGCGCTCAACCACTATGCCACATCGATTCCCCTGAGTTGGTTTTTTCATTTGTTTGCTTGTTGTTTGTTTTATTGTTTTTAGGAGGCACCAGGAACAGAACCTGGGACCTCCCGTGTGGGAAGAGGTGCTCAACCACTTGAGCCTGCTCCCCTGTATTTTTGATGTAACTTTTCTGTATAATCTAAAACTTCTTTAAAAATAAAGGAAAAAAAAAAAGAAGGAACTCAACAGCTAATTGTTGGTTTGACTAATCTGAAATACTGAAGTGGTAAAGAGAAGAATTTCGCTTCCCTTTCAATTGGAAGTAAAAAGGCAATCAGGTATATAAATTTAACTTTAGAAGTGACTTTTTAACTTTCTAAAGAGCTATGCATAAAACCAAAAACAGGAGTTTTTGTGTTTTTTTTTTTTAAAGAAAACATAACCAACCTTGGACAAAAGGACAGCAAATACTAGAAACATGATATAAAACAAAGTACAGGCTTTAACAAGTAAAAAGAGAAAACAAAATAAGCAAGAAAATTACAAAAGAATGAACCATGTTTAAACATGACTAAAACAGAAAGAAAATGTGAAGAGGCTGAAGAATAAAGATTTCTGTCATGCCATATGAGAACCTCTAAAAGTGAAAAAACAAAACAACATCCAAAACCAACAACATAAACCCAGAAAAACCAAAACAAGCAAGCAAGCAAGCAAACAAAACCCCTAGAAATAACTATGTTTACCTGGAATATCCTTGGAATTTCTTTAGCATCCGCTCTATATACATCTGTCTGTGTAACTGGTCGAACATGAAATAACTTGCTATAAAAGATTTTTAATAAAGGGGTAAAATATTACCAAAAGATCAGATTACACTGGTTATCCTATACTTGTGTCAGAAGTTAAAAACTCACTACTTTAATTCATGTTAAATGCTATTTAACATGTTAATTAATATTGTTCTATTAATTTAATCAGCCCTTGAGATTCTGATAAATTCTTAAAGTCAGAAATTTTCTAATTAGTTTTTTGAAAACAACATATTAAAGACCCATGAAATAGAGATGTTTTAGCTAATCTTATACTGCAATAACTAGCAGAAAAAGTCACATTACTCTCTTACCATACTTTAAGAGATGAGAAAAAATGGAGTTTCTAAATATTCTAATAAAAGCACTTACTCTATATCTAAAACCATGTACGGGTTAGACTGCTCTTTATCTTGTTCACTGTCATAGAAAAGAATCTTCTTACTGCTTACAATCACATACTGTTAAAAACAGGGAAGGAAGGAATCAAATATGATTAAAGTAATTACATACCTTATTTATTTTTCTTTGAAAATTAAATTCTATATTAGCAATAAAAATGACATAAAATACTGAAAATAACTAGAATGTACTTAAAGTACCCTCAGAAAAATCTTTATTAAAGAAATAATAAATTTTGTTTATAGATATTTTAAATAAGCAAGTTGGGGGGACTGAAGTCAAACACTTTTTGGACTAGTTTAGCTTTGAGATTCTATAGCATTAGTAACCTTATCCAAAAATGAACATAATAACATCAATAATCCTAGTAACAGAAGAAAAGGAATAAATGGGGTATTTTTATAATATTCAGTTTTTTTTTCTCACAAACAGTAAACACCAAGGTCAATAGGCTTATATTTTCCTAATACTAAAATCAGTTTTATTATTACCCAACACATTAATGATTAAAAAGATTTACAAATAAAATAAAATCACATCATTTTAAATCAGAAAGCATAAACAAGTTTTATATGTTTGAAAGCTCTAGTTATGTAGATCATCAACTAAAAAAGTCAAATGGCTGGAGCGAAACCAAAAGGGGAAAAAAGGAACCATATTGAAAAGGACTAATTACCTTTCTAGCCCACCCAAATTTCTTAGTGTTGTTCCGCAAAGGCAGTGAAAGCCATCCTTCTAATCTTGATTCTATAAATAAGCAGAATAGGAAAAATAATAACAATTCTCCTTCGATAATGAGGAAGATAAAATTTTAATATAAAAGTAACATCAAATATACGCTTCAGAATTTATCTTTGTACACCATCTAGGGTCCAATAAAACAGGATCAGTATAAGCAAGTTACACAATACAAAACAAAATCCAGGTTATGTCACTTTGGAAATAGATACTCTATAGTTTTATGATGTCAAATATCCCACTGAGTAAATTCATGCATTTGCAAAGTTCAGCAGAAAAGCTGCAAAAAAACCCCACAAACTCTATTCTCATCAGTACACCTGCATTAGAATCCTTAATTTTTTTCCATTGGAAGAAAGCCTAATATAGATATATTGCACATCTTCTTGGGGAGTAAATATTTTAAATGAGAAATTAACTTGTAAGTAAAATGGACTTTTAAAATGGCTATAATAAAATGAAATAAAATTGTTTAAATTATAGATCAAATTTGGTTAAAAGGTTGCAATATAACCAAAAGATTTCTAAACTCTAAAATAAGAAAATCAATAAAATTCTAGTTCAAATAAAACTGAGCGAATCACTGGAATTTAATAGCATTTGCTCAGTATCTTTTAATGAAATAAGTATGTGAAATAAGCATTTAGAGAAGTTACTCTAATAGTAAAAGTGCTATTACTTATTTCACATGTACTATGTACCTGAACTGTGCTAGAAGCTTTGCCAAAATTCTCCTAGATCCTCACTATGACACCACAGCACAGGAATTAAACTTCTAATTTAGATGAGAAAGCCGAAGGCTTGGAAGATCACACAGTGATGCCCTCTGATGCCAGAGCCGACAGCCTCCCTCACAGCAGCATCCAGACATGATGGTGTAAGCTGTCCTGCTGATGTAATACAGCAAAGGCTATCCTTGGAGAGCACCCAAACCCTCTACTGCCCGGCACTGTTAAGATCGAAGGCTACACCAATTCAAGGGACTAGATCAGAGGTACTCTAATGAAAGACTGAGATTGAAAGAATTTTATTGCTAAGATCTAAAACAACTTCAATTTTAATAACTTTGTGACTTATGTTGTACTCTGATTATTTTGAAATGCAGGAAATATATGAAACATACTCCTAGAAATTGTGATGACAAATGTAAATAACTAGCTAGTTTACTCTGACTTCAGTTAATAAGGGCCTACTTTTACTTTGCCTTAACTGATAAGACAAATTTCTGGCATTTATATTAAACATTTTTTGCTCTTATTCTTGTACTACCTTTGCGTTAAACAAAATAATTTCATGTATTTTCTATCTGGCTTCTTCATTTAAACTATAAGCCCTTTCAGGAAAGGATCAGGCCAAATTGTTTTGTACTCCTTTTCAAGACTGACTACATAAGTTCAATGAAATCCTCAAACACATGCTCTAGGAGCTTTTTCTGAACTGTCACTTTTGATATGAAATTTCAGAAAGAATTTCTTCTTGGTTGAAAATCATAAGCTTTTAAACTATATATAAGGCACTGTTCCATTTCTTGTAAGTTGGCAAAATAAAATAATCTAACAATTATATTAGCAATCCTCAGTATGAAAATACCTTGAAAACAAATTTTTCTTTCATGCAAGAGTTAATTTTAACTAAGCAAGTTGTTAGGGTTAGTGAATATTAATGCTATAAATTTTTTTTCAAAAGGACTGAAATTAGGAAGTGGGAAAAACCCCAAAAGTAAAAGGATTTTCAGGATATCACCTGTACCACTAGATTCCGATGAAATGGGTAAGTATGGCAAGGATTCTTCTTCTGAGTCAGAATCAGAGCCAACAAGTGAGTGAGAACTGGAAGACTTAGTGGCAATATTGAGAGAAGTGGAGCAACGTTGGTAGGTGAATGACATGGATTCCATAGCGTGTGACTGAGTGATATGAACTAAACACCCAACATAAAAGGAAGTAAGAATGCAGAAAGAGATTAGGAGAAAATAAAAAGAAAGCTATTATAATATATAATGAGCTAATTAAAAAAAACACTAAATATGTGGAGCTTGCTTTTGTATATTTTTTATGAAATATTTTGCCCCAAATCAACAAATACAGTAAGTTTAAAATGTTATTTGAGTCCCTACTCCAATGAGTAAGTTTTCCTATAAAGAAATGCCAAATTATTTTCCAAAAAGAGCAAAATCAGTCACAGGGCTCAAGACAATCAACTAATTTATATTTATGACAAAAGGCTTCTAACAACATACACAAAGGCTGAAACGAATCTATACCTGGAAACCCATCCTCTGCCTCAGCATCCCCTGGCCCACTGCCCATGCTGGAACTATCCAGACCAACATGCAAGGCCTGGAGCTGTGACCGCAGCTGCTCGATGTCACTGTCTTTACTGTCCAGTGTCATCTGCAGTTCTATTCGAATCTGGCTCTCCTCGGCGATTTGCTACAAGAAATCAGGACAAATTACATTAACTGGATACAATATATCTCACAATTTTGCTTCTTAGTTCAATAATAATTAAGGAATATTTTTGTTAAATGTTCTACAACCATTGAAATATACACAGACAAATAATTCTACTTCTTAAAAAGTCTTCAATCTAAAGTCCAAAATGTATTCTTACAGCCTGCATTTCATTCAGTTCTTTCTGATACTTGATCATCTGCTGAGTCAGTTTTTCACGTTCAGATTTAAGTTCCATATGTAGCTTTCTATTCTCCTTCTCTTTTCTCCGCACATCTGTGTCACTACCACGCTTCACAGGTTCTTTGCGATTCATGATCTCAGCCAACTTATTCACAGCCTTAAAAACATAAAAATAACTAAGTAAATAAATTACGTCAATGGTTTCTCAGTAACTCACCAATAGCAAGTTATACACTTACTCAGCATCTTCTTCCCTACGTACAAGGCTGCAAAGAAACATTTAATGTATCGTTTAAGATACGTGCCTCCCTCATCACTCATTATCCTTCAACCTTTCACACTGACAGACCCTCAACCAGGATGCCAGGAAATGGTCATTATCGATGATTTCTTAAAAGTAGAAAAAATTATCAGCTACAATAAAGAATGAGAAGGAAATGTGATTATATACAGAAAACCTTCCATAAACAATGACGAACAATGTTTAATCTAGTTTCTCCCAATCTGGGAAAAGTTAGTTAACTCTGTTCACAATAGCAAAACATTCAATGACTAAGGCTTACAATTTGTAATGCTAGAAACAAAACGTAAAAGAAAAAAACCTAAAAAACATTTAAAATCATATTTAGATTCTGTTACACTTACTTGAGTTTTGAGTGTTCTCTCTGTTAACAACTGTTTCTCAAATTGTGCTTTAATAGCTGCTGCACTTATCTCTTCATCTTTCAACCTTGATAATTCTGAAACATGTAAAAATGTAAAATTATATCAATAACTATAGCAACTGACAAAATGTTAGGCATATTGAAGTTATACATAATAATACATACGCTCTTGAGCATCTTTCAATTTGTTATTTAATTCTTCTTTCTCATTTGCAAGATTGGCAACATCACTAGTTAGTGTCCTATTTGTTTCTTCAAGCTGAGAAATGAAAGGAAAAAAATATCCCAATTTACAAAATTTAAGTTATGATTAAAAGCAATAATTCACAACAAAACACTCTAGAATGCTGCCCAAACTCCTGTTTTTTCTAACTACATCTACCTCTACACTTCTTGCCCATGTGCTACCTTAGCAAACTTGACCCTTGACAAACATTTTGCTAAAATCCAACAGATTTGGAATATACTCTGGGAAGTAAAAAAAATTGCCCTCCTCTTACAAACTATTAGCAGTTATTTTTAATGAGAAATAATCAAGGACTGAAAAGCCCTGCATGCCAAGCATATAGAATAAACTCACTTCAACACTGTCAAATTTCTTTCATCATTCTAAAGTAAAAAAAAAATTACTGATGAAGTTGATATCCCTTTATGCTCCCTCCAAATCCTATTCCAATTCTTCCTTTCTGAAGAAAATTTTATTATGAATTATGTGTTTATCCTTCCCATTTCATACTTTTATTATATACATATGAAACCATAAATAACATACAGTGTGGTTTTATGTGATATAAAATTTTTCATAAATAGCATCACACTGCATTTATCTTTTTGTAAATTTTTACTTCACAGTATAAGAATTATCCTTCCTCGTATACATAAAGATCTAGCTAATTCATTTTAACTGATATACAGTATTCCATTTTCTGGAAACGAAGTATTTCATATTTCATTTACCCATTCATCCATGTATTGGTAGATATTAAAAATATCTACTTAAGTTTTTTGCTGTCACAAACATTTAAGCTGCTATGAGCATTGTGCTTGAGTTTTCTGGCACATTTATCTTAAAGCAAAATTTCTTTGGATTGTATTATGTGAATATTTAAAATTTACTGGAAATAGCCATGCCATACTATGTAGTATTTCAAAATTGTTTTACATAGCCTTTTGCTGTAGAGTAGTGAAGTCAAGCATTGGTTCTTATATTTAGGTTTTCTCTTAGAAACTACCTTTTTTTTTGGCTAATTTTTCTTTTGGATTATTTAACTTCTTACTGAGTTGAAGAAGTTCAGTATTCTGGATACTAATCCCCTGAATAAGTACACTACAAATATGTTCTCCCTATTATTTATGTTGTGTTCTGCCATATATAAGTTTTTAATTGTTTTAATAGTTGAAAATTTTTATTTTTTATATTTAAGTCCTTAAGGTAGGATTTACTTTTGTGTACAGTATGAGATAAGGGTCTAATTTTACTCCTTTCCATATAAAAATCCAATTATTCCAACCATTCATTGAATCTGTGTCCTCTCCCATCCACTGTCCTCAGAATGACTGCTGCCCTATTAAAGCCCTTAAGAGTGAAAGAGATCCGTCTGAAAGTCTTCTGCGGATCACAGTTGCAGGACTAGGAAAAATAATTATAGGGACTAACACAAACCCAACTATTCGATCTTTTACTTCTCTTAGAAATTTTTATTGTAATTTTCTTCAACCTCCATATAATTGACTATCTTATGGTAGTTTCAAGATTCTTTTGAACTAAGCTTTTTGTAAACAGAAAAAGAAATGGCTTAAATTGTTTTCTGCTTTTGGTATTCTCCCACTTAGTACTTTAACTCTGAATTTACCAATAAGTGAAGCTACTGGAAGTAGCTCTTTTTTGAGTTAACATGGAGAACAACACTGAGAAGATGATGGTTACCTGGATTAAAAATCTGGTAGCAAGCATATACAATTTTTCATTTAGATTGGTCATACTTCTCTAGTGCTTCTACAAAGATCTGTGATAAAATACTAAAAAAGTACCAGTAATTTTACTTACAGATGCAATTGTGGCATCTTTTTCAGTAAGCTCCTGCTTGTGTCTAGCCATCATCTCTTTGATCTCCAGCTCTTTCATGATTTTCTCTTTTTCTAAGTCAGAATACTGTTCTTCAGCAATTGAACGAGCCAGCTGCTCAGAATCTGCTTTGGTCAAGGTGATCTCCAGTTGGGCAGCCAAGGAGTCCCTATATTTTAGAAATAAATTCACTGAAATTTTCAATTTTCATCATGAAGTCCAAGTTTTTGCCTAATTCACTCAACAATAAATATTCATTTGCTGTATACCAGGCACTGTTCTAAGAGCAACGAATATATCAATTAACAAAACAGACAAGAGTCTTGCCCTACCTTTCATCCTGTAATTCTTGTTTCTTCTGCTGTAATTCTTTACAAAGTTTGGTCTTTTCTTCACATTCTTCTTTAAGTTCCCTAACCTGTGTTTTATACAGGGTCTAAATAGCAAAATAAAATAAATGTAAAACATTATCAGCATCTGGAATATTATTTTACATTCAAAATCTATCTAGACAAAAAAATCAAGTTAAACACAAATATTTTCTTAAAATTGAGCTCGAGCAAATTAAGTTTAGAATTTTTCTTTTTTCCATCAATTGATTAACTCAAGTTCACCTATTAATTTAGAAGATTTCTGAAAAAATATTCTAAAAAAGAAGACTTTAGACAAGAACATTTTCACTTGGAGATCACAGTGAGATTTCTGAATGAATGACAGATTAGTAGGATGGATGCAGAAGCAAGGAAAAGTTTTACTAATTTAGACAAAAAAAAATTTGGTGACTTAAATCAATGGAACAGAGGTGGCAGTTTCTACTTCATATTTTAAAACGGACTTTTAAAAAGTACAAATGTTAAAATGATAATTTTGTTACAACTTCTTTGCTTATGAAAATATATTTCCTCTATGTGCTCATAACTACTTTTCTACTAATGACAATGAATTTCTGTTAAACTATCAACATTCTCTTGCCTAGTTGCTCTTTTTTGTATGAGTTGCGTGGTACAAAATATCCTATCAGAACTGTGGTGTTTGCTGTAAGAATCTATTTTAAGGTCAAGAATAAATGCAACTCAATATGTTTTTGTTCAGGGTTGTTTTTAATTAAATAATGAATTGATAAATGTCATGGAAAAAAAGCCATTTATCTGGGGCTTTTAGTGTGGAAGAAACAAAAGGTTTGAAAATTAACTTTTTTGTGGGTTAGTAGACTTTTGTGCAGAGGGTGGTTGGAAAGTACTTTAGAAAGCCTAATTCAGTGGTTCCTAAAAGTCAATCTGTGGACCAGAACGTCAAAATGATCTAGTGAATTTAGAAATAAACAAAACAAAAAACAAAAAAACATATTCTCTGGCTCAAGTCTCAGAGATTCCGATTTGCTGATGCTGGTTATAGGCCTAGGAATATGGATTTCTTTTAAAGGTTGCCCCATAAACTCTGATGCTTAAGACTGACTTTAAGAATCATTCTTTCTGGTTCTGTAGCAAGAAAAAAATATTCTATAAAAAAAGCAATTTTCAAATTAATATGTAAGGAACTTACTGAGAAATACTGCTCAGCTTCAAGTTGATCTTGGAGCTCTTTCATTTGCCCATCTGCGTCTTGACGTTCTCTGTGGGGACAATGAATGAAAGATTCAAATAAATTTTACACAGACTAAACCAGCGGCTCTCCAAATGTGGTCTGGGGAACCTCTAGGAGTCCCTTTCAGGAAAACCATGTGGTCAAATTATTAGCATAAACAAAAAATCTCTGGAGCGCTCAGTAAATTTTAAGAGTATAAAGGGGTCCTGAGACTGCAAAGGCTTCTATTGCACCCACACTGGACCCCACATACATGGATGCTAACCAAACAGCAGAATCAGCAGCATAATGACTAGCAGGGGCCAGAGGGGAGATGGGAACGCTGACGTGCACATCTAACTCCCGATGTGATGGCACAGTTAGCTCATTCTGTACAAATTCACTGAGCTCTGCACTTATGATTTGTGTATTTTTTCTGTATTCCTGTTAGCCTAGCCAATCTACTCTCTGTATCTTATCTATTTCTCTGATGTTTTCCATGTCAATGCCTCTTTTTCCACATTTTGTGAAATTTTTTTGACTTTTACTTCAAACTCTTGTAATAACTTTAAATTGGCAGCAATTTTTAATGTTCAAGAGCCCTTCCCTGTTCTGGCTGTCCTTTTTACATTGCATCTGGTTCTCATTTAATGCAAGTAGTATCTTCTAGAATCTTTGATCAATATTAATTAGAATCAGCAGGTTTTTCTGGTTTGTGTTTTTCTGTGTAAGTTCTCTTCTGTTCTTTGACAGTTATTTCCTCTGGGAACGCTTTTCCTTTTTCTTTACCATAGTCTTTCCCTTTTACATTGCAGGCTTTCCTCAAATGTCTAGTGATACTTGGCTGTTCAGTTACAAAGGAGGCAAGGAAATTTTAATCTTTATGCATGTGGGAGGGGTTTTCTATCGGGCAAACTTCAGCCTAAGATGAGAGGCTAAAAGGTCAGCATTAGTCACGAGGACCCCTAAATGCCAGAATGCAGACAGCTTTGCTCCGAGCTGGTGACCCATGTGCACCACTAGCCGCATGTGTCCCCTGAGCCTGAAATGTGTCTAGTGTGACTGAGGAACTGAAGTTTTAATTCTAATTAATTTAAGTTTAAATAGGTACATGCGGCCAATGTATTAGACAGTGCAGGTCCATAAATATCCTTCCAGTAAATTTCTTTTATGCTTAAATTTGAATTGTATTTCTATCACTTTCCACCAAAAAGAATACTAATACTCTCTAGTTATGATTATGTCTATACCAGAGATTTCAGTACACTTCATCAAGTTTGGAGAGTCTTGGCTGACCCTGGCAATAGATCAGCAAAAAAACAAAGTCTACTTGCCTATTATGACCATCCTTTCCTAGGTAGTGTCAACCTTACTGAGGTGCTACAGGAGTGTAAAAAGCAGGCAATTAGCACAGTGATAATTGATCATCATAGAGTAGTAGTCTTAGTAGCTGTAGTAGAAGGACTAGTAGAGTCATAACAATAAGAGTTGTAGTAGTAATAGTCCGTACCCTTTATTGTGCGTTGGAAGCTTTAAATAAATCACTGCTATCCTTTACAAAATCCCTAACAAGGAAGCTATTACTTCTCCCTTTTGCAGGTGTGGTAAGAGGCTCAGAGACGTTAAACACTTTGGCCAATGTTGGACAACTAGTAAGTAGTGGAACTGGTATTCAAACCTCAGTTTTCTGGCTCCAAAGCCTGTACTCCTTCCTTTCTAAGACACTGTTCTCCTCAAATGAGTGGGCTTCAACATGACCTTTGGTCGTGGTTGGGAAGAAGTAATTACACTGCTAATAGACAATGCGTCAAACTTTAACAGTATTCTATACTTTAACTGTATTTTCAACAATGTTTGCCATTTTCTGAGTAAATTAAATAAAGCACTAGAGTATACCCTATACAATGATTAATAATTTATATGGCATTTGTGTCATAGTCCCAGAAACTAAAGGAATAAATAGCACAGAGACAAAAAGCTCAAGGAACAGTCCTGAGGAAGAATCTTAAGAACAGGGAGTGAAAATCCCAGACTTTTCTTCTGCTCCAATACCAATACTTTCTCTGTCATTAGGTGGCAGCAGTAAGAAATTGGTGGGGAAGCAAATATAATCTTCTTAAAGAACAACAGTAACACTCACCACATTCCTTGTACAGAAAGAGAAAAAAAGGTCAAGAAAGTAAAATGGTCAAAGAAAATTCCCAGATTAACCAAAATTAGGATAATTTACATGTGCCTAATAGTGCATATTAGTAAACTTATCTCTCAAGCCAATTAACTTACTTTCGAAGTTCAGCATTTTGTTTTTCCAAGCTCATTTTCATTTCCATGATATGATTATTCTCTTGTTTTAACTGCTTTTCTGACATTTTTAGTGTATTAACTTGCTGTGTTTGCATCTTCAAGTCATTTTGTGTAAGGCAGCGCTTCTGAGTTTCCTGCTCTATTTTTAATGTCAAGTTTCTAACCTAAAAAATAAATTGTTTACTTGATATATAAGTGAATTATTTTGATTTTTCTTATCAATGAAGCTGGCAGCAAACATGGTGAAGCAAAACAGATTTTTGCCCCTAGGTAGTCATTAAATATACATTTCATTACTTCTTGGCCTTTTGGGTAAAATCAAATGTAAACATAATAAGAACATTATATGTAAATTATAAATATAATATGTAAATACAATGTAAATTTTCACAGTAAAATTAATTTTTTTGTATTTCTGAGAATGTTAAGAATATATTTTAAAATAAAATATGATCTTTAAGGTAAAAATGACAAAAACAAAAAAGTTGTCACTCAATTAGTATGTCATCCTAATTCAGTAAAGCCAGTCATAGAATATTATTTTATAAGAAAATTTTTAAAAATTATGAAACCATCATTGGACCTTTTACAAATAAATATAGATTCCTGATAATTCATTAAATAGTCCATCACTGATTATTAGTAAACTTCTTACTTACATCCTCATTGAGCACATCCTTCTGTTTAAGGAGCTCATTTATTCTCTGCTGTGACTGTTTGAGGTCACAGTCTAATATAGAGCATCTTTTCTCAGCTTCCAGCAATAGGTTCTCCACTTTCTGCTTTAAAGTTCTTTCCTCTAAAAGCTTCTTCTCCATTTCTATTGCAACAAAAATGGACATTATCATGAATTTACAAACAAAAGAAGCCTATCAAATACATGACACAGAGCTAATAAACGTGACAGTATATGGTGCTGTCTTAAAAATATTTTTATTAATTCCTAATTTAATATTTTCATCATTTGAAATGTCAAGAATTTCATGACTGAAAATTTTATTTACAGGGTATAAAATTCTATGACACTTTAAAATGAAAAACTATTCTATGACACTTTAAATATTATATCCATTCTAATAGAAGCAAGATAATTCTGCCTTTGTTTGTGGTTCTATAAGATGGTTACAACTTTAAATGAAGTTTTCTTTTACTTTCCTGCTATTCTGTATCTCCCAGTGTTACTATTATGCCTTAAAACATTCCAGGCAGATTCTATACCTCTCATGGTTCTTTCTATATTAACAGTTTATTTATGCAGATGTTGGAAATTATCTTTTAGGGGGGTGGTAAAGGACAGGACTTTGGAACCACAATGTCCCAGTTTAAATCCGAGCTTTGATTCTTGGATCTTTGCCCCTGCGCAAGCTGATGAACTGCTCATGGCCTCGTCCCCTTATCTCTGGAATAAGGAGACCAGTGCCCACCCTCACATGGGTGCTAGGAGCCTGTGGTGTTATGAGGGCGGTGCTTGAATGCTGCCTGGTGTATGACAAGCACCTGAGAGTACTCATTATTTAGGGAGTTTTTAGTGATCTAAGAAAAGATTCACAATATTTTTGAGGAAAAATGAAACTATTCTTCACGTACTAAAAATAACTAACACTTTTAAGCACTTTACGTGTATTATTGCACATGTTTTTCACAACAACCCTATGATTCTCCCAACAACCTTCACAAGAAACAAGGTTTGAAGGTAAAGAAACCAGAAAAGGCCACATTACTAGTAAGCGGTAAGCCATATTCCTAAATCCAAGGAGGAGAGACAGGCAGCAGAAAGACAAAGGCTCTACACTCGATTTGACGATCATGTATAAGAGTAACAGTTTTGTATATTCATGTGTAAAATATGGAAGTCATGATCTATCTTATACTAGTGCTCTAAGAAAGAGTTTGGGGGAAATGGTAGTTATTATATTGAATTGCTTCATTTTCATCAATTCAGATAATACTCTACAAACAAATGTACTCGTTTTTAAA
>JAQZBX010062420.1:0-16881 GCA_029593785.1 Cabassous unicinctus
AACCAAAAAAAAAACATCAAGCCAAATGACAGCCAAGAGGAGCTGATATCTACTAAGGTGGAAAACACAAAGATGCCTGGTGTTCCAGAGACAACAGATACTTTCAGAATGGGAAGAAAAATAATTTATAGGTCAAATGTTGCAGAAGACACGTCAGAGAAGAACGAAAATTACCCATTGTCTTCAGAAATACAAAAGTCCTTGGTGACCTTTACAAGAACAGTTCCAGTGGAGGTCAGGGAAAAAAATCCAGGTCACAGGAGCTTGACGATTAAATTGCATATTAAGAAGTTGTCTTATTTTGCCAGAACTGCTATGACAAATACCATACCTTGGTTAGCTTAACAACAGAAATTTATTGGCTCATGGTTTGGGAGGCTAGAAGTCCAAAATCAAGGTGGCAGCAAGGCCCTGCTTTCTCCCTGAAGGCTTGTAGTGTTCTAGAACTGTCTTGCCACAATCCTTGGGGTTCCTTGGCTTACATCTCTGCCTCTTATTTACATGACAATCTCTGCCTGCTCTTCTGGTTTCCACTGACTTCCGGCTTCTTCCTGTGACTTTCTCTAGTTCTGGCTTCTCTCTGTAAGGCCTCCAGTAATATGGATTAAGGCACACCATGTTTCAGTTTGACCTTACCTAAATAGGACCCTAGAAGATGCTATTTACAAATGAGTCTCCACTTTAACTGATAATACATATTCAAGGGGCCCTATTTACAAATGGGCTCACACCCACAGGAACACAGATTAAGGTTAAGAACATGTTTTTTGTTGGGGTACAAAATACAATCTACCACAGAGGTAGATATAGCAAATACAGTGTCTAGATATTGGCTTCTAAATCACATTTCCCAATAAAACCAACCAGGATTTCTTGGGGAAGAGAAAATACAAGATTAGATTGGAACATCTTGTGTTTCAAAAAGTAAGAAAATACTCAAAAAGCCGAGGGCTTGTAAAAAACTGCAGGTGCTAACCTGAAGGAGCTTCTAACAGTCAAGGCAGGAACAATTTGAGCATCAATACAAAAAATTGGATTTTAACCCATAATGTAAAGCGAATATCCATTAGCCCATATTAATATAAATAAATAAATAAATAAATAAATGAGAGAGATAGGACAGCTCTCTCTTACAGTAGAATTCCAATTAATTTTAGAAGAAAAGAGTGAAATAAAAAATCACAATTAGTTAAAAACATGAGTGATAACCATTGAAGACAAGATCTATTTACAGATGCCACAATGAAAGTTTGAGAAGAAACAGCATTTTCATAATCACAAAGCATATCCATCAAGATATTTGTTAGCTACAAAGATAAAGATAGTAAGTTACAGTGTAGAAAGCTGGCAGGCACCACCTCAGTCAATATTAAGACACATCAACAGCATGAACCCTTTCGATATGATGCTCTTAGGGCACCACATCAATTCTGTGCATCTCTTGATGCATAACCTCGATGCAAACAGGAGGAAACATCAGACAGACAAGCCCAAATTGAGAGACATACAAAAATAACTGATCAGTACTCTGCAAAAATGTCAATGTCACAGATGAGTAGGAAAGACTGAGAAACTGTTGCAGATTGAAAACAACTAAAGAGAAATAACAATGAAATGCATGTGGGATCCTGGATAGGTTCCTGAAACAAAGGGCATTAGTGGAAAAGCAAGTGAAATTCAAATAAAGTCTGAAGTTTAATTAATGTTAATTTTTTTGATTTTGATAAATGTTCCATGGTTATGTAAGATGCTACCATCAAGAGAAGCTGGGTCATGATATCCTGGAACTCTGTACTATTTTTGCAAATTTTCTATAATTAAAAAAAGTTAAAAATGAAAAGCATTTTAAAATGTTAAAAAAAAGAAAAACATGTGTTTTGTTTGTGTACATAATTCAATCTACCACAGATGTAGAGATGGCAAGTAGTGGAAAATTTTCAAGAAACTTGACATTAAGAAAGTAGAGATAGAGGGGCGTATAGGGCTACAGAGACATTTCTTCAGATTGTAGAGATATTTATGTAAACATTTATATCAAGTTTAGGGAAAAAACCAGGAGTGAGAGGGAAAGAGGAAGACAAAGAAGGAGAGAGAAGTAAAAAGGTTAATTGATGAAACAAGTTCTCTGTGATAGTTAATTTCATGTGTCAGCTTGGCTAGGTTACAGCATCCAGTTGTTTGGTCCAACACTGGTGTAGTTTTCTCATGGAGGTATTTCTTAGATGGGATGCACATTTACAATCAACTGACTTTAATAATGTGGGTGGGTCTCATCCAATCAGTTGAAGGTCTTAAGAATGAGAACTGAGATTGCAGGTATCAGAAGGAATTAAGCAAGACTGCACTTTTCACTTTTTCCGGAGTTTCTAGTCCACAGAATTCAGACTTTAGACTTCAACATCACACTTCTGAATTTTCAGCTTCAGGCTTGCCCCTATAGAATTTAGACTTGTCAATCCCCACAATCCTGTAAGTCAATTCCTTACACTAAATATATTTGTGTGTGTGTGTGTGTGTGTGTGTTTGTACTGTTGGTTCTATTCTATGGAGAACCCTGAAGTATAGAGGCCTCAGGAAGAAGCTAAAATTCAAAGGACGTTCAAAGGAGGGACAGTTTTAAATAGTAAGAGGAAATCTCTTTCACTAAGCAACATTTCACTAAACCCAAAGGATGCAGGTGGATTGAGATTCATTAGAGGCACCTGGAGACAAATGCTGAAGGAGGGGAGTGGGTGTAGCTCAGTGGTTGAGCACTTGCTTGGCATGTACGAGGTCCAGGTTCAATACCTAGTACCTCCTAAAACATAAATAAATAAAGGTAAAAGGAGATGTTGTTTTATGTTCTAGGCACCTTCTTGAGCAAGTAGAACATAATGTCCATAAGTTGAGTGAGGGAGGAGGCATTGAGTATAGTTTTTTTGGGAGAGAAATGAAATTTTGTAATGTAGCCTCTGAAAGAAAAGTGAGAGGGGACTGATGATGAACAAAAAGAAATTAACTTGGAAATAGCTGAGGTTGGAGACCCCAAATCTGAAATGTTTCTGATTATATTATTTTATTCCAGCAACAAGAATCCTATAATGCTTATATGAGACATTGTTCTTTTAATCTCAGTGGTATACACTGATATCATCTCATTGGGTAGGGCCCTTTAAAAAACCATAATGAATGCCAATTTTTATTCCACTGCTAGAAGGATTTATCACGAACTCCACATATGAAATGGTCATGAAACACGTCATCTAAGAAATCTTGCAATTGTGGTGCCGAAACAGATGACACAGCTTTGCAATATAAGCAGCGATGCCCTCACCAGCAGTTGATTTTGTTGGTAAAATTTAAATCACTTCACAGTGATTGCTGGTGCTGATGCGAAGAGTATCTAAAATAATCCCACAAGTTCCACAAATGATTAAATGCCCTGTGTTTAAGAGAGGTAAAAACAGACTTAATTATTGCACGTTTGAGCTTCAGAGGCATTCAGGAAATATCACCCTTATATTTGGAATGTAGGAAAAAAAGTTCATCCTATAACACAGGGGAAACAATTTGACTGTATAACTCTCTCCACTCTGTCCTAAGGACTCTGTCTTCACTCTTTGACATCTGTGATATGTTGCTCTCCATGAATGATTTGTTTTATTTTTTGCCTTTTTCTTTCTTCTGTTATCCCTCCATATTTGGGGGACGTCCAAGGTTATATCCTTGGCTTTCTTCTATATGACCTTAATCCCTCCCTTGTCTTCCCGTCATCTCTTGCCAGTTTGTTGTCCTCCAGACCCAGGGACCATAAAAAACTGAGAATGTCGATCTGAAGTTTTTCACTTTTCCTTAATATTTACCAACTTTCACTCTGTAATTTCTGGAGTTATTAGGTGGTACACCATAGGTACCCAGAAGAGACAAACAGATCTGCCATACAGGTCAAATGATATGAATAGAATCTGTATAAATTTGTCATTTACCAAAAAGTTAAATATTCTGGAAATTAGATTAGAATGTGTTTGGCTACAAATACTTTCCTGCCCAGAATCAATTACTCAGCATTAGGCTGCTATCTGACAACACACATGAAGAAATAACTAACACTAATCAGGTTACTGTAAATCATAACTAAAAGGAAGTGGTATTTTATATCCATTCAATTGAAACAATGAACAGTTTGATATACAGATGTTGGAGAGAATGAGGGTCAACAAGGTCTTTCATACATTGTTGGTGAGAGAATAAAGTAGTACAACCACTCTGGAAAGTTATTTGGCATTATCTTGTGAAAAAGAACATTTGCCTATCCATTGACCTAACAGCTCCTCCCTTAAATATAAACTCAAATTACACATTTGCTTCTGTGCCCTGGAAACGTGTAAAATTATTGATAGCAGCACTGTTCATAATAGCAAAAGGAAAAGAGAAAAAGAAAGAAAAAGTCTGCATGAATCACAAATAACCATCCAGAGGAAAATATATAAAAATTACTCATAGATTGTGATATTATGCAGTAGTGAAAGTGAATGAATGACAACTATACACAACATGGGTGACTCTATTGAGTGATCAGATCTCAAAAGTTGTATATATCATGATAGTCTTTTTAGAAAAAGTTAACACCTCAATGTAAAAAAATATTGCTTAAGAATATGTTACATGTAATAAAGCTATTATCAAAAAGCAAGGGGATGATAAATACATAATGCAGGATGGTTAGTGACTTGGGTTGGAGAATTAGGCGGAAGGATAGGAAAGAGCACATAGACACATGTCACAATCGTTGATGTTTTAGATTTTGGCCCAGGTTCTGGGCTCACAGATGATTGTTATTTATTGAGGGGAATGAATGGATAGCTAACTATCATAACTCATGAATTTATTTGAATCTTTATACCTGCAGTCCTTTTAAAAACCAAGCAAAAGAACAAAAGAAAAGAAGCTATTGCTGAGTTTATCCGTTAATTTTTCTACCTGAAGAAAGGAAAGACATAATGAGTCTGATTGTATATAATTATCATATAGGAAAACAGCCATTTGAATGGATATTTGTGGGTGGAGGAGTTACAAGTAAATTGATAAATACGTGTGAATGATCACAGAATGTGTGGCACACAGTTGGGCACCAGACTCTTCTAAACCCAGATTTTAATGGGATTTTGGGGTTAGAGGACCAGCAGGAACGTTCCCTCTGAGAGATGACATTTAATTAAAATAATACATGGTTCATTCTGTCAGCAGGAATTGATATTGCCAGGTGGTACCATTATGTTTATATCTTTTAATGATGATTTTTGTTTCTTTTAACTTCATGTCAGCTCCACTATGATTCTTTTTCTTCCATATATTTTGTCTTCCAACCTGCTAACAGAATGACTCATTCTCTGTGAAGGTGACAGTATAATTATTATCTACAGTAAGCCAGGGAGGAGCCATTGCTTACCTGGACTAAATAAAATAGAAAAATTGGTCAGATGTTTTCTTAATGTGATTTATATAATACTGATCCAGACAATTTAAACTTGTAAATGCCAAGCTTAGAGCCATATTTCAGTAGTCAGTTGTGTATTTCATAAATATAATTCTAACCCTCTAGTCTACCATGTTGACTGATGAGAACATCCAGAGCAATTAAAACTTCTGTTTGGAGCAGAGCTCAAGTGGGGCATCAAAGGATTAGGATCTGATGTGTGTGTGCATGTGTGTATGTGTGTGTTTGTATCTCAGAATATAGATTTCTTTGGTCACTTCGCAGATATAGGTCAGAATAGGAATATACCTTTGCACACTTTGTCCTTGCAAGCATATCAATAGAAACTGAACAGAGCTTTTTGTTGTTGTTGTTCCCTTCAGGCCCTTATTACAAATTACAAGCTTATAAAAACATTTTTATTTGCATCTTGTTAGTCTCCTATGTGAAAATATTGCAACTACAAGGGCAAAGTGTTATTGCTCACCATTGCACAGCAGTGCCAACTCCAGGGCCAAGCTGTAAATATTTGTCGAATGAATGACTCGGCTTCCATTAGGCAGTGAGGCAGCTTTAGCAATCAATCTCCTTCAATGCCATTATTTACCTGTGGAAACTGTGCTTTCCATGTTGGCTCAGATCTTTAATTTACGCAGGCCCGTTTCCATTCTGCTGTGACACAGATCACTTTCTGAACACTCAGTAGCTTTTCTGGCCCCCTTCTTACATTGAGACATGTTGAAAAAGCAAAACAAATTGAATCCAGTTACATTCAAGAGCGCTGCTTTGCCCTACCCCGATCTCTAAATTGCAATTCTTTGATTCTTCACTATAGAACTAACATGCCCAAGCCTGGTCTGTGATTCCATAAACTACTTTGCTTTAGATTATAAACAGGGTTAACACTCAAGTAGAGTCTTGTCTGCCTGCTTACTAGATTGCTTTAGAAATTGTCTAGACACAAATAGCCAGGGGAGAGACAGAAACTTTAATTTGTTTCAGTCTTCCATGCCTGAAGGCAAGGCAGGCTCTCAGTTTCCCAAGGGCAGACTACTAAATGTTTTCAACCTGGTGAGCAACAAAGAATTTGTGTATAGGCCATACAGAAAATTTCCAAAACACACATCACAATCAAATGACAGGGTTACCTGTCAAATATTGAATGAGACCCACCTATTTGGGGAGTTGAGCAATTCTTTGCTTGTTCAAAACTTTAATCCTCAACTGTGTTGAGCAGAGGCCCTGGCACATATATCAAGTACAGCAAACACTTTGTGTGCCAGACATGATGGGACTTCTGCCTGCTTTCCTTTGCCCTCACCTTCTCCAATCCCTACTGGAATAACAAGTTTTAAAGTTCTTTCTGTTGCCCTGGAAGCTATTATTGTTGAGATAAAAAGCTAAAACCAGGGTAAATTGAATTGCTATGCAAGACTGAAGCCAGCTGTTTGGGAAAAATGACCCTCAGGCAAGATTTAGGCTTGAAATTTTAATGTGTTAGGTGACAAAACACAAAAGAATTACTATTTTGTTAACAATGTAGAAGGAAAGATGGTAAACTGAATGTAACCAAAACAGTTCAATCTAATTACTTATTCAACACAATCATAAAGTGTTGTTTTAGTCTATATCTTAGACATGGAAAGAGAGGAGAACAGATTACTGTCTTTTAGCAGCCCACAGTTTGGGGGTTGACTGATTTACCAAGGCCAACGTAATCCTTGGGATTAACAGAGACCAACATGCTATAGGCATTTAACAAATGTTAGCTGTTGTGTTACTGTTATTAGTGTGACCGATGCTATATTACTGCCTGAATATTTTTATGATGCCTAAGGGAGGCATTTTAGAGAAAGCAATATATGAGCTGACTTTTAGTTAGCAATCTTGTCAACAGGAAACAGGGAAAGATATTTAGACATGGAATGGCATGTGCAAAGCATCCACAGTGTAAAAGAACTCGGCCAGTTCTGTGGTAGGAAGTGATCAGAATCTCTTGAAAGGTCAGGACACGTTGGGGAACAGAACTGTCAAAGTCTAGTTCAAACCATGATAGCTTGGGGCAGCGCAGTCAAAGGGAGGAATTGAAAGACAGTAAAAGAGTGTAGCCAAAGTAAGCAGAAAGCAATACCTGTGGTCAAGTTTGAAGAGTCAACCAAAGTTGTCCCTGGGATAATGAGTGATGAATTTAAAGTCAATGGGTGGAAACGGATGTGGCTCAAGTGGTGGAGCACCCACCTCACACATGGGAGGTCCTGGGTTTGGTTCTCAGTGCCTCCTGAAAAAACAGAAACAAACAACAAGCAAAACAAATGAAAAAAACAACTCAGGGAAGCCAATGTGGCACCAGCTTCCCACACATGAGGTCCCGGGTTCAGTTCCCGGGCTCCCATACCTCAAAAAAAAAAAAAAAAAAAAAGTCATTAGGGATTGGACAGGTCTAGACATAGGTCAGGAAGCCCACTTTAATTGGACCATGTTTATTGGCATCATTGAGAATGGATGAGACAAGGAGTAAAAAGCCACTGCGAAGCAATTGCAAAGTCCGAATAAGCAACAATAAGGGCTTGAAATAGGACAGTGATACTGGCATCAAGTTTGAGAGAAGTTTAGGGGGCAAAATGCATCACACTCTTGGAGAACAATTGAACATGATTTTGAACATACAGGTATAGAAGATGTTCCAGTGTTTCTCAGGGACAACACCTTATGGGGGAATGGAATGCACAATTGAATCTGTGGCTGACATGTTCACCCAATAGGTAGAACACATGAATCTGGAAATCCAGTGATGGAAGTAGCACTAGCCTCTCTCATCATCATTCTTAATGACCACTTGTGGCTTTATATTTCCCATCACCTCAACCTCAGGTTCTGCCAGATTAGAGGTCCTAAGTCTCAATGGAGGAATATTTCCATTAGTGGACATGTAAAGGACTCCACTGAACTTCAAGCTATCATGTACCATCATGTCACTTTGGGGTCCTCATGCTGATGGCCCTGCAGGCAAAGTATCTGGGAAAATTGACCCTGATAACAAATAAAGGTGGGATGTGATCAGTTCTAAAAGAGAAGAAAATAAAAGAATGCCATGGTAATCCAGAGGGTGGAGAGATTTGATAAGATTCAGAAATGCAAAGATGAAAGGCCAAAAATATTGGTTTTCAATCAGGCAATGCATGAAGAATAATGTGGACAATAAGAATTTCAGAAGATAATACATTATTTTATTGTATGAAAATATTTTCAAATAACCTTTTGAACATTTCTGTTGGGTAAATAACAGAGCAAATGTAAATGAACTAGTTATATTTTATTGGACTTGCTGATATTATCTAATCATAATTTATCATAATAATGAAGTAAACTAGAAAATAGATAATCCCTGATAGCAAACATCTTAACGTTTTTTTCTGTTAGCATTTGGAGAATTTTTTTCTTACAAATTTGCACTGTATTGTTTGGAGTTGTGATACTCAGACATTCACAATACTTGTAATACAATGATGGAAGCATAATGAATAAACTCTGGCAGAATTGAATGGATTTCATTTGCTTGTCTTGACCTTGTGCTAGTCCCCTCTCCCCAGATTCATATTTCAAGTTAAATGTAGACAATTATATAATAAACTAGAGCAAAATATCAGCTTAACTTGAGTTGCCTAACTTCTTTCTAAGTAGTCTGTATTTCTGCTTCCATTCCTCAGCGAAGGGAAAACGTGGCTTAAGTAGCATTGTGCTGGCAGTCGATATAGTGTTATGATTAAAAGTATCTTAAGATACAACTGGGCATCAAGGTCTAGGCATGACACCAGCTGTGTTACTGTGTGCAAGTTAATTTACCTCTCTGTGCCTCAGATTCTTCATTTGTAAAAGAGGGATAATAATGAGATTTACCTACCTCATAAAAGATTTTTGTGAGAATTAGATGAACTAGTGAAAATAAAATATTAGCCTAATTTGAAGAACGTGGTAAACTTCTGATAACATAAAATCTCTTGTTAATTAAATAAAATTAGTATTTATGGTAGAGTAATAGTAGTAGTGGAAGTAGAGTTGTTAAAAGACCATTTTCAAAAAAAGGTAAAATCATGACTTTTATACAGTTATAAAAATGAATGCATATGAAAGATTTTATTTCAGTAATCAAGGAGGGAACTGTGGTTTAAGATATAAAATTAAGCCCATATTATGTGTGCTTTAAGATCTGGGGAAACCAGGAGGACATTGAATGGTCTACCTCCAGTTTCCTTCCCCAATCTACTCCAAAGACATTGTCCCCCTGCCAAACAACCTTCCTTATCACAGGGACCTGGCGCTTTTCCTACTTATCCCTGAGTAGTAGGTTTGAGTTCCCTGCCAGCCACGTGCCAGCCCACGGAATTATTCAAAGCCAATCATGTCCTTAGGAACCAGGGTGCTCCCCACCCTCTTGCCTCCCACACTCCCTGATTGTTCACTCTATCCCTTTGTGAACCTGTGTGGCATGCTGTGTGTTCCTCCCTGCAGATTGTGAGCATATATGACTAGCAAACTGCTGTTGATCTCCATTTCATCTGTCCAGTGTTTGGTGTTGTGTGTTCAACCTTTCTTATAATCTTAAGGCAGAAATCCTTCCCTCACCAACAGTGTGAAGAGGAGGTGATCAAAACAGGAACCAAACAGATATTTTCAGTTCAAACAAGAATCCATAGAACAAACACATTTATAGATGAGGAATATTGAAATGAATGTGTCAATGAAGGCAAAGCAAGTCTCTTCTGTGATGGAAGACTGGAAAATTGAATGTCCCCTGGGTAGAACTCACATGTTACTATCATTAATCTATAGCTTACAGGGTTGTAAAATAGCCCCCATAGAATCAGAATCAATTAATGGGAAAGAGTGTGCTATATACAATGCATAGTTTTCCATCTAAGCACAGTGTTTTTTCCTACATAGTCACAGTATTTATGGGTCATAAATAACATGTGTGAAGTAAATATCACTAAAAGCAGGTTAAATCCCCAAAAACCTGAAAAAGAACACAGTATGAATATTATTAAACAGATGATGGTGGATAGAATGCTGGCCCCAACTTCCGACAAACCTGGATTCTAGTCCCATCTTTTATCACTTATCAAACGATCAATCTTGGTCAAGTCATTTAACCTCTCTGGATCTTGTTTTCTCATCTCTCTAAAGCATCCTCCCAGACTCACATCCTGTAGTTAAGAAGTCTTGACTGTTTATGTGAATTTTAATGCAATGTCTCCTGTGGATAATCTACCCATGTATAATTGAGACTTGGCTACATATGAGCAATGTGAAAAGAGTTACTGACCCAACCAATTTCAGCAAATGACAAGTCATTAGAGCCTTTGAAATGTCACCCATTTTGCTGTGTATATTTAATGAAATGCTAATGTAATTTTGCTAAACATGCAGTACTTATCATTACACATGATGGATTGGAGATACGAGTTTTCAATGGTAGTAAACTGTCATAGAAATAGTGATTAAGCACTACAATTATGGGAACACCTACCTTTTATATTAGAAAGTCATTTTTTTTGCAGTTTATGTTGGTTAAAGTAGTAAAAGACCACAAATGTAAGGGAAAGGATGTGCAAGGAAAGTATGGTTTAAGAACATTCGGTGGTGTTTATCTGGGTAGGCAGTGCCTGTCCTGGGCCACATAGATATCTCAAAGGACTTTTTTTTTCTTTATTGGAGAAGTTGTGGGTTTACAGAGCAATTATGCTTGAAATATAGGATTCCCATATACCATCCTAATATTAAAAACTTGCATTGGTATGGCACATTTGTTACAACTGATGATAACATATTTTTATAATTGTATTACTAACTATAGTCCATGGCTTAAGTTAGGGCTCACTGTTTATGTATTGTGGTTCCACAGATTTATTAAAAATTTTTAAATTCTCTTACCATATATATCATCTAACATTTCCCCTTTTAATCACATTCAGGCACATATTTCAGTGCTGTTAATTACATTCACATTGTTGTGCTACCATCACTACCATTCATTACTGAAAATTTTCCATCATTCCAAACAAGAACCCTGAACATTTTAAGCCTTAACTTCCCCCCCTACAATTTTCATGTCATTCCTTCAATTCTATGTGTGAGATCACCTGAGATAGTTGAAAAAATTTTAGACCATAAGTGGTCTGCTCATTATAAAATAATTCACTGTAAAATAAAGAAGATATAGGAAACTGCTTAAATAAATATAGAGCTTAATGAATTATTACAATACATTCCTCACCCAGATTCAGAAACAGAACATTGGCAGCTAGCCAAGAAATCCTCTAGGTGCCCTATTTCAACCACAACACTCTTCCGTACTTCACTTTCCTGCATTTCTTCATAGTTTGATCACCCACGTGTACATCTCTAAACACTATAACTTTGTTTTGCCAGCTTTTTAAAAATGTCTTTTAAGTCCTTCTCATCTAAATACTTTTCCTCCATTTTTCACTCATTTAAAAAGAAGTTCTTGGCAATTTGTTTGTTGAAGAACTTGGGTATTTAACTCGTAGACTTTTTCCATAGTTTAGATTTACTATAAATTGGTAGTTGGACAGAGGCTTGATTAGTCCACATTTCTTTTTTCGGAGTTTATGGGTGGCAGTGTGAACCTGCACCAGAGGACATGCAACGCCCTGGCCTGGCTATTTGTGTGATGTTGGCGTCCCTTGAAGCTTCATGCCCAGGTCTGTGATTTGCTTAGAGTGTTTGGGCTTGATTTTCTATGTGAGAGGTTGGAAGTCTCTTTAAAATGCATATATAATTCACTCATATTAAAACAATGTGATCCTAATTATATTTTTACATTTTATTACCAAGATTTAGAAATACATTATTTCTCTAATATCAAGTACTCCATAGCTCTTTGGAAGCTCTGTGCTATCTGAATGATAAGTATAGCAGCAAAATAAGAAGAGATCAATTTAAAACTGCTGAAAACTGGTCTCTGAATTGATCCCCCAAGTTTAGAGATAGTTATGGATATTCATAACAAATCATGCCAACAAAAATTCTTTCAACAAAGAATTTCCTGGACAAAATTTTGAGCCATGTTCTGGAGGAAAACGTTGTTTATAGTAATGAGTAATTATACTGTCTAGAGTAGTTTACACACATTTGCTGAGCACTCACTTTTTGTAAGGGAGAGGCCAAAACCAACCACAGTGGTATCCTTGAGTCGAGAATCTTCTCACAGTTGAGGGCTCTAGATACCACAAAATATAAATCTAAGAAAAAGTATTTCCTGTTAGCTATTTTCAGCAGGATTTGTATGGAAGCAAGTCTAATTCACTAGCACATAAGATTTGCTTCTGTACTTATTGAGGAAAGCATAATTATTTCCAGATTTTGATTCTAATCTGCAATATGAAGGTATTATATAGAACTAAGGCTCTTTCCAGTTCCAAAATAACACAACTCTAAGACAAGGTTTCCCAACTTTGGCACTATTTTGAGCCAGAAAATTCTTTGTTGTGGGAACTGTCCTGTGCATTATAGGCCATTTAGCAGTATCCTTGGCTTCTAGCCACTAGATGCCAATAGCACCTTCCTTCCAAGCTGTGACAAACAAATTATGGCTCCAAGTGTTGCCAAATGTCCCCTGAATTCTAAATCTTCACTGGTTGAAAACCAATGCTTTAAGTCCTTAAGGCATTTGATACACTTGGAGGAAAGAAGGAAGCTGCCTGTAGTTGTCATGTCACACACCTCTCCCTTGGTTAAATTTCAGCAGTGATTGTACATGATGACATTCTATGACAAACATGGGGAAAATGGACATTGCTATATATACAAATATTCATCTTTATACAATTTTAATGTCCCCAAATTCTTATATTACAATTTTGGAACACTTTGTGTTTATAGCTTTATTTTCTGATTATAATTCTGTATTACTCATCCAAAGGGGTGCTGATGCAAAGTACCAGAATTCTGTTGGCTTTTATAAAGGGTATTTATTTGGGGTAAAAGCTTACAGTTACCAGGCCCTAAAGAGTACAATTCAAGGTACCATAAGAGGTACTTTCTCACCCAAAGTCTGTTGCCACTTGTTGATACAAAATGGCAGGTGATATCTGCAAGGGTTCAGCCTTCCTCTTTCCTCTTAAGGCTCCATGGTCCCAGCTTCTTCCAATCTCAGCTATAGGCTGGCATAAGGCTTGTCACTCACCCTGGGGCTTGTTTCTTTACTGGCTCAGCTGCTCTGTTCTCTCCAGAAGGTCAGCTGTAGAATGTCAGGCTCATTTCTCTTCCCGGGGCCGTGTCTATGGAACACTCTCTCTTCCTGCGTATTTGCTTCTGTGCGTCTACTTCCGTATGACAGTCTGTTTTATCAGCCCAAGGGGGCTGGAACTCGATGCTGAGTTGCACTATAAT
This sequence comes from Cabassous unicinctus, assembly GCA_029593785.1. NCBI lineage: Eukaryota > Metazoa > Chordata > Mammalia > Cingulata > Chlamyphoridae > Cabassous > Cabassous unicinctus. Next base: position 13,868 of record JAQZBX010062420.1, read on the forward strand.
GACGTGGTTGGATCAAAGCCCTAATCTTAACATGATTCAATCAGATGTCTCAGCTGAATCTACTACAATCAAAGAGTTATCATGCCAGAGGAACTGACCAGCCTACAAACATAATCTATATTTCTCTTTGGAATTCATAAATAATATCAAATGGCCACAACTACTAATCCATATTTGTTATGTAAAACTATGAAATAACTTAAAGAAGGAAATAAAAAGTAGCTGTAATCCCATCCTACAAATCTAACTATTATTTACATTTGGGGTTCATCAGAAGATTTTTATTTACATATGTCATTTAAATATAGTTATATTACTTAAATAAGTATACATATAGTATCTAAAATATTTTGTGTTGTTTCAATCGTTCCATAATGCCACACTTGTTTCATCTATTTTCTCGTCTACTTCCCCTTTCTTCTTGAAATAATTTAAAGCAAATCCTGGACATTATCTTATTTTATCCATAAATAGTTAAAGTATATTTCTAAAGGCTAAGGAGTTTAAAAAAACTATCCAAAATACCATTTATCACATCAAACAATTAATAATAATTGCCTAAAATAATAAAATATCCAGTCATTGTGAAAGAAAGTGATAATTTAAATTCTGTTAGTGACTGAAAATCTACTGAATCTAGATTCTTGGGGTGCAATGTATTTTGTCAACAGAATTAGTTTCAGCAGATATCGTACTGTCATATAAACAAAGATTCCAGTTTCTGAAAGGCAATATTTTTCTTGATCTAATAATCTACACCATTATTTCCTTAAGGAAAGAAGGGGGGAAATCAGGCAGTACTTTGTTTCCATCTTGTGCATACTCATGGTGGCCCCCTGGTGGTCAAATGGATTTTGCTTTGTAAGTGGTCCTTGACTGAGTGTTTAAAAATGTGTTTGTGTGTGTTTGTGTGTGTGTGTGTGTATGTGTGTGGTCTTGAGAAGACAGGAGAGGAGAAAGACTTTGAGAGAGCATGGCAGAGTGAATGCTAATGTATTTCTCTCCCCATGGAGAGGAACACTCTGAGGTCATCTTAAAGCTATTAGATTAACTGTGGTCTTGGCTGCGATGAAACCAGAGATCTGGATTAAATACAGTCTGGTACAGAAGACAGATAAGCCATGCTTTGAATCCTTGGTGAGTCAATTCTGCAGGTCAATTTGGGCTTTAGTTTCCTATTTTATAGAATAAGAAGTCATAATAAATGAACTCTCAGGTCCCTTATTATCCTCCTGCCTTTGAGGTTCCACAAAACAAATACTTTCCAATTAATAGCCACCCCCAGAGGAAAATATTTACAAAAAAGAGCAGTTAAAAGTTACCTGAATTTGAAATGCTTGGAGAAGAATCGAGCAAGTTCTGTCATTTTTTTTTTGGTGAAATACTTGTGGTATTTTTTTCAAAAATTAAATTTATATATATTTGTTCATTAATAAAGAATTTAGATTTAGTAAGACCCTATCACAAAAGAACTTAGCAATAGACAATCTACTCAACTAGCTATTAGAGTGAAACAAGTTATTAGGAGAAAACACCTGTTCTAAAAGAGTTAATCATTTGCAGATGATATGATTAGAGGAAAATGACCCACTTTGAAAAGAAATTGAACCTGACCAAATGAATACATGATAAAGTAGCTATCTGAATCATAACAGCAATGTAAGAGTCCTGCTGTCACAGGGATTACCTGCACATAAAGAATCAACTGCATGCACATGCAAAGACATACATAATCATTTGCAACCTGGGTTCTTTACATATTATGAGTACAAATTAATAGTAATAGCTATATTGACTGAATTAAGCAATTTAGAGGTATCAAATTTAATAATTAAAATAATGGTATGAGAGAGAAGATATTACCTCTCTTTTACATCTGAGGAAATTAAGGCATTCAGAGCCTAGGTAATTTGCTCAAAGGAAAACATCAGTAAGAGAGGAAGTTGGTATTTGATTCCTTAGTCAACCACCTGACTCTGTGGTCTTACTTCTGGCACACCTCTGGGTTGGACTATTATGATTCCCAGGTAGAGAACTACTGTTATAGGGGTAAGCGGTCATAGAAGACTGCATTTTGACTTTATTTAGTCTTGGGATACTAAAGCACAAGGCATGAAAATATTTCCATTCCTTCAAGATTTTCAAGAAAGTGCAAAATACAAGAAGATTTACAAGCCGTCAGGACTAGCAATAGATTACTAATGATCATTTGCTCTGCCTTTTGAAGTAAAGTTCACTCCTGTAGCAGTTTGATATTATTTATGAACTCCAAAAATAGATATTGGATTATGTTTGTGAACTGGCCTGTTCCTCTGGGCATGTTAGATTGGATTGGATTCAGAGGTTTCACTTTTGCTTGATTAAATAGTGATTAAGGCTTTGATTGGGCCAAGTCAGTAGGGTCAAGGGGGTGGGGACTCCCAGAGAAAATGACATGGCAGAGGAGAAAGAGTTTTGATCCTGGAGCCCCAGGAAGTAAACACACAGAGAAGCAGATATGTGAGGAAAGAGAGAAGGCTCCATTAGACACGGCAGAGGCCCCAGGAAGAGAGACAAGCCATTCATCTGAGAGTTTACAGCTGGCCTTGTGGAGTGAGCAGAGCAGCTGAGCCCAGAGAGAAACGAACCCTGGGAGAGAGAAACTTATATCAGCCTACAGCTGATATTGGAAGAAGCTGGGACCATAGAGCCTTCAGAGGGAGAGGAAGCCTGAACCCTTGCAGACATCAGCAGACATCTTGCTCCAACCTGTGGCAACAGACTTTGGTGAGTGAAATTACTTATGCTTTATGGCCTGGTAACTGTAAGCTTCTATCCCAAATAAATACCCTTTATCAAAGCCAACAGATTTCTGGTATTTTGCATCAGCATCCCTTTGGCTGATTATTACAACTCCTTTTTCATGAATAAAATTTAATTTCATTTAATTCCTTGCAGTGAGCATGCCCTGAATGACTATATTATGGAAGTCACACTAGGTCTCAGGTGATGTGCAGTTCTCCTTCCTAAAAAGT